>PITA01008866.1:0-34139 GCA_004023965.1 Spilogale gracilis | reverse complement strand
ACTACTGATTCTTCAAGATATTTATGGTAAAAAAAATTGTGATATAAATCCATATGCACTTCTCAATAAGATAGTTAAAATTTTTTTTTACTAAATCATGAAATATGTGTTCCAATTACTGTTAATATTCATCTTATTTTATCTTACAAAATGTTTGATAATTTCTACCTCCTAATAGCAAAAAATAATACTATATGTTGATGCTAGACTGGTGAGGTTTTAGTAATACATTATCTTTTTTCCTTTAATAAATTCAGAAGAAAGTTCTGAATTTATATTTAAGATCACTGTGTCTAACAAAATTAACAGTTATTTCTGATTTTATATTAATTTTCCTTTAAACACTCCATAAAGATAAAAAACAAAGCTTAACACACTTATAATTTACTTACCAAAGTTGGGCTATGTGTTTTTATCACATTCCTCATGTCATAAAAAAAAACTTACTATTTCAGCTAGGCATTATACTGAATTACTATAAAATAAGTATCAAGAAACAATATCATAGTCTTGTTTAATTATAGCTGATTAGAAAATGATTATGAAATTGTTATATTAATTCTACATCATTTAACCTTATCTATAGCAGCAAATAATCTAGTTGACAAAACATATTCTGAAATTTTTTCTCATTATTTTAATATCCTAAAAATACATGTCTGGCATGATTTTAAAGTGAAGTCAACCTCCTTCTGAAAGCAACTAATTCTGATATTGCTGCTTGATTTGACATTCAGTAGTGGCTTTGTCCGGTTGGATTACATGAAAGACTTCGTCCATACACTGACTAAGCTAGATTGGCAGCTTGCATTTACCAATGAAAATATATTAAAAACGTGTGATTACAGGAGGAAACCAAATAAAGGAAATAGTAGAACTCCTTGTTTTGTTTTGTTTTTAACGATTTTATTTATTTGACAGAGAGAAACACAGCGAAAGAGGGAACACAAGTAGGGGGAGTGAGGGAGGGGAGAAGCAGGCTTCCTGCCGAACAGGGAGCCCTATGTGGGACTCGATCCCGAGTCTCCGGGATCATGACCTGAGCCCAAGGCAATCGCTTAACCAACTGAGCTACCCAGGCGCCCCTCCTTGTTTTGTTTTTTACAATTGTATGTGAAACTACAGTTACATCAAAATAAGAAGTTTAATGAGAAAAGCATAATTAAATAGCATTTCATCAAGCATACTGCACTGACCAAGGTGCAGTGAAATTAATAATATTCACTTCTCTAAATTTCTTTCTGAATATTTTGAATTAAACAAAGTGCCTCTAAGTGAAAAAGTAGCAAGTGTAATTTATATTCAGATGAGCCTTGGTAAAGCTTTTTTAATATACCTCCAGAAATTGAAGGGAAAAGAAATGCCTCTAATTATCAGATAACAAACCACTTTGCAAGTTTGGGGATTTTCAGTTCTTTGTTTTCAATAAATTGAGTTGTCAGATGATAGATTATTATATTTCTTATGATAGATCTTTGTATGACTTTTTTTTTACTTTTCAACCCAGAAGGAATCCAAAGAGATGAGTGGCATTGCTGTAAACTCTTCCCTTTCTAGCTACTTAGTTATGAGAAAAAAGTTTCTCAGTATATATATAAAACAATGAAAAATAAGAATATAATAAATGGCCTATATATTCTACAATTTAATCTAAAAATAAGTAACATTTACCTAAGGGTGAAATAATTGTCAAAAAGTGTCCTCATTTACCTTAAGAGAAGAACTTTCAATAAATTGTTAGTTTTTATGTTTACTAGTTATTTATCAAACTTTAAAATATATTTATGTTTTGGTAAAAAATTTTAATATATGAAAATTATCTTAGTTCATTGTATATTAGTAATAGTTATAATGATAATTAATCCAGGAGAAAAATTTCAACAGTTAGATCCTCATGCTCAAAGAAGATTAAAAAAATTACATTAAGCTTCAGTTTATATACAGAGAAATGTGTGAAGGTGATAAATAAAAAACTTGTGAGTACAAAAATATGGCATAAAATTCAGTCATCAGGGAGAGTAAGTATACTGAAGTGTAAGTACAAGTAGAAGGAAAATGATGTAAATTTCAATTTAGGAAGCATTTTTTAATGTATTTAATGATGGTGAGCACCAAATTTACATGGTATTAAAATCCATTGGTTACTGTTATAAACTGAACGTTTCATTTCTTAAAATTCATAAGCCAAAACCTAGTTCTCAGTGTAATGACATTAGAAGGTGGAGGCCTTTGAGAGGTGATTAGTTCATATGGATGGAGCTTTAAGGAGTGGGACTGGTGCTCTTATAACAGAGACCCAGAGAGCACTCCCAAGCCCTTCCTCTGTGTGAGGGCACATCACATGGACAGCCATCACTGAGCCAGGAAGTGAGCTCTCACCAAACGCTGAATCTACCAATGCCTGGATCTACCAATGCCTTGATCTTAGACTTCCTAGCTTCCATAACTGTGAGAAATAAATGCTTTTGTTTATAAGCCACTCAGTCTGTAGTATTCTATTATAGCATTACCAGTGGCCTCTGACAGTTACATTTCCTAAAAAGTGATATTTCAAAATGCATTGTATGTCAAAAAGCATATCATATTTCAACTTATAATGTGAAATTTAGATGTTATCTTAAGGAAATGTGTGGAAGATACATAGTTTTTCAAAATTCTTCTTTGGGATTGTGCAAGCAAAAGAGTTTGAAGGCCGTGCAATGCTGTAGTCATTCCCTTCCAGACACCTTTAAGTCCTTTGTCCCTCTCTCCTGTCATTATACTCGTCAGGCATCAGTCTGACCCTGGTTCAACCCAACTATTTACCAACTCCCGTACCTGTACTCAAGCAGCTCATTGTTGCTGAAGAAAAGCACAAGGCCATGCTGACTGTTTCACATTCAATCTGTGATTACAACACTCTAGAGGATGCACCCTGCCTAGCAGTTCTACTAGTCTGGCATGTTCAAATTCCCACTTTCAAACAAGTATTTCACACCTTTTTTTTTCCTTCAAAATTCCTAGATCACTGCATCAATCATCTCAACTAGCAACTTATAACTTTACCTTATAGTTCCTTGAGAAAATGGTTGAAATAAATAAGAACTTCCTCATCTTCTCTCCAGCAACCTGCATTTGTACCCTTGCTTTGCCTCCCCACTTATCACTATGGTAACATTGCTCCCATGGAAGTCAGCTCCTTGAGGACCATATCCCTGCAGTAACCTCCTATTACCCATTGCATCACGAAAGCCTTTATATATCACATCATTCCCATCAACTTAAGAGCATGCTTTCATATATCCTGTCTTTAAAAAACCCTCCCTTGGGGCACCTGGGTGGCTCAGTTGATTAAGCATCTGCCATTGGCTCAGACCATGATCCCAGGACCCTGGGATTGAGCCCCTCATCCGGCTCCCTGCTCAGGGAGGAGCCTGCTTCTCCCTCACCCACTTCCCCCTGCTTGCGCTCTCTCAAGTAAATAAATAAAATCTTAAAAACAACAACAACAACAATAACAAACCCTCCCTTAATTTTATATCCCTGTCTTACCCTCCCCATCTCTCTACTTTCCTTCACAGATAAACTTCTGAAAAGAGTCTCCTATGTTGTCATTTCACGTCCTTACCTTACATCCTTCACCCTGTCCATTCCACACAGACTTCCTTCATTCAACTCCATGGAGTTATTTCATTAAGAACAATGATGGCTTCCATACAGCCAAATCTAATGACAGCTTCTCTTCTTATCTAATTGGCGCATTTATCACTTCTTCCTCTGGAGAGCTTACCTCGGTGTATGTGACACTACATTCTACTGGTTTTCCTTGCACTTCTCTGGCCTCTCCCTCTTAATCTCTTTTGCCTATCGGCCACTCATCTTGACCTCTAAATTTGGAGTTCTCCCTGGTTTAGTCTTAGTACAAGCAACTGAGCCTTCTTAAAGTACTTTATCTGGTTTTTAAAACACCATTTTATGCTAATGATTTTCTAATCTACATATCAAATTGGATTTCTTTCCAGAAGAGCCTACTTGGCATCTTCATTTTTATATCCAACGGTAAGTTCAGTCAAACTTGGTCAACATGGCACTCTGGATTTCTAATATCCCTACCCCTACTCCCAGCCCCATACCTGTATTCTGTCCCACATTCAGTCTCAGTTAATGGCATAATAATTTGCTCAGCTCTTAAACCAAAATTGAGCAGTTTGGTTGATACTTCTGTTTTTCTTATTACTTATATCTAGTCTATCCAGAAAAAAAAAATCTGTCTTCCAAATCTTCAAAATATATCCACACAGATTCTTTTAAGGGGTTGAGAGTTACTTTGTGAACTATTAATTAGCTAGCTTTTGAAAATGTTTCATAGATACTTATGAAGAATATGTGTTCTCATTGGTAGTGTTAGGGTCCGAGACCAAAGGAACGAGGCTAATACAAAAGCAAAGGTCAAGCAAAGCTTTATTTCATGCCAAGCATCAAGAATTATACTGACTGGCCAGGGCCCTGGCTGGTCAGGGCCATCTCTGTGGAGAGAGAGTGACACTGCCTATTCTGGCAAGCTAGTTTTTACTAGCTGGTGGGCAAAACCACAAAAACCACAAGCCAAACCAGCTGAGGGGATTAACTGATTGGGCATCTCCACCTGGTCCTGCCCCCCCCTTCTTAATTTGCATCTCCATTGCTCAGGATTGCTCAGGATCCAGGAGGTTAAGGGGATTAACTGATTGGGCTTTTCACCTGATCTGGCTCCCCCTTGTTTGGAGGTAACATCAAGATGGCAGGAACTGGCGGCCCATTCTTCCTGGAACCAGTTGTCTGAGTCAGCCCTTGTTTAGCCATAAACAACTGACTAAATAGGTCCTTACAGTAGGATGTTCATAAGAACAAGTTTATTAATTGTATTTTCAAGTAAAATCTTACATAATCTTACTGGCTTTTTTTTTTTTTTTTTGTCTTGACCAGTTTTCAAGATGAGTTTTAAAATACTCTAATGGTGGATTGTCTTACTATAACTCCATTAGTTTTAGCTTTTGTGTATTTGAGACCACATTGTTAAGTACATATAATTTAGAATTGGCTATCACTTGGGGAATTTTAACTGTTCATCATTTTATAAAATAATGATTTTGCCTTAAAGTATTTTCTCCAGTACTAATGCATCTGCATCAAAACTACCTTAATAAAATTTCTTTTATCCTGTAACTTTAGATGTTTCTAGCTTCTTATATTTTAGATATTTCTCTTGTAACACCTCTTGTCTGCTCACAGTCTCTGCCTTTCAACTGGAGAGTTTAGTGCACTTAATACGTAACGTGATTACTGGTATATTTGGAATTATTGCTATCACTTAATCATTTGTGTGTGTGTGTGTGTATTTAATGTTACTTGCTTTTTTTCTCCTTTTTTGACTTCTTTTGGAATGATTTTTTTTTAACGATTTTATTTATTTGAGAGAGTGGGAGAGAGAGAGAGGGAGCAAGAGCTCAAGTGGGGGGGGGCAAGGGGGGAGGAGAAGGGAGCAAGAGAGAGGAGGAGGCAAAGGGAGGAGCAAACTCCTCCTAAGCTGAGAGCCTGGTGGGGCAAGATCCTAGGATGATGGGATCAAGACCTGAGCCTAAGGCAGACACTTAATGGACTGACCGACCTAGGTGCCCCAGAATGATTTTTTTAAAAATGACACTTTTTCTCAATCACTTGGCAATATACTCTCAATTTCTATTCTCTCAGAGGTTATTTTTAAAATCTTAAACTAGGTATTTGACTGAAAGTCTAAAACTATTTGATACTCTATTCTTCTCCTAAATACTTTGGATAGCTACCATATCTTATATTTAATTTTTTTTTCCTATTTTAGTTTTATCTTTTTTTTTTTTAAAGATTTTATTTATTTGACAGAGAGAAACACAGCTAGAGAAGGAACACAAGCAGGGGGAGTAAGAGAGGGAGAAGCAGGCTTCCCACCAAGCAGGGAGCCCGATGTGGTCTCCATCCCAGGACTCTGGGGTCATGACCTGAGCTGAAGGCAGATGTTCACCGCCTGAGCCACCCAGGCATCCCTATTTTAGTTTTGTCTTTAACACTCAATTTAGAAATTTCTTCGAAGACTTAGGTAGTCAATTTTTTTTTTAGTTTAATTCACATGTTTAAAAACTTCTCTGTTCATACTCCTGTCTTCCATTTCACTTTTACTTTTAGAGCTAATTTTTAAATTTATGAATGTATGGGTTCAGTTACATCTTTCAAAAAGATATGTTGAAGCCCTAAACCCCCCTACCTGAGAATGTGACCTTATTTGGAAATAGGCTTGTTGCATATATAATCAAGATTTAAGATGAGGTCATAGGGCAATCGGATAGGTCCTTAATCCAGTATGCTGGTGTCCTTATAAGAAGGGTAGAATGTTAATTTAATATAGGTGTAAGCAAACTTATTGTGTAAATGGCCAAATAGTATCTATTTTAAATTTTGGGGATCATTTGCCATTACGATTTCCATGACAAATTTAGCTTGTGCTATTATAGCCTAAAACAGCTGAAGCCATGTGTAACAGATAGGCCTGGCTGTGTTTCAGTAAAACTTTATCTATAAAAGTAGGCAGTGGTGTAGATTTAGCCAAATTCTCTGTGACCCACAAGAAGCCTGATGTTCTATTGGGAAGTAGTTGAACCTTGAAGGTATATTAAAATGTATTGGTTTATCTTATACTTTGAATGGTTGTTTTACTCATGTATGATTTTGTAACATGATACATTGATCATTTCTAATACTAATTCACTGAGTTATATGGATCTTTCAAATGCTGGCATATTTCACCATACAATAGAAAATATGTCTGTTAATATCACTACTATGACATCAGTAAAGTCTTTGAGTATTGGAAAGCTGTCAGGCTTACACTGGCAGATACAACTGATCTAAAATTCTAATTCGTACTATGAAGCTTGAATTTTATCATTGACAACAAAACTGTCAGTTATCTTCCTTGAAGTGATAGTCTTACTTGGCTCATTGTTAAGAAAATGTCTACCAAGTACCCATCTAAATAAACATGTTCTTCAAGTAAAACAATATTCTCTCAAAAAAAAAATGGCTAGTTCAGCATGCAACTCAATCTTACAAGAGCTTTTCCTTGAAAGAGTTATCATAGTTCAGTATGCAGTAAAAGTGCTTTTTGCATTCTTCCCATTTCATAAAATTGAATATTAAAAAGGTATATACTAAAGGGCTGATATTTATACAAATTTATAATTTGTATTGTGTTATAAGAGACATTTAAAGTGAAATTCTTTTCTGGTTTTTTTTTTTTTCCTGCCAGTGAGTGGCAGTGAAGTACAATGTATATTATACTAGTTAAATGATTTAACATTAAACTGGTACATTTTACTAGTTACAGGTGGGACCACTGCCTTGCTTTGTGCTAAGCCACCAAGAGTTCTACCCATTATTGCTTTTGCACCAGTGGTGCAATGCAAAAGGCAAGTAGGTATTATTATAAAAATAGTTCTGAGTTTTTAAATACTCTGAAAGTGTCTCAGAGACCCTCAAAGTTCCATAGCCTTAATGTGGATTACTGCTGCCCTAAGGCAATTTCTCCTGAAAAAAGTCTTCTCACAAGATTTAACATCAATCTTTATCTCCCATCTCCATATCCTCCCCTCCCCTTCCTATTCTTCCTCCCAAGCCCCACCCTCAACATCTCCTACCACCAGTGCCTTTTAAGAATTAGACTGAGCAATTGTAATTTTTTTTTTCCTTTGGAGATATTATCTTCTGACTTTGGTTTTGTGGAAGATGTTAGAAAACTGATTTATTTTAAATATTGGAAGTTTATTTCATGCAGATGATGGAGATTATTTTTAAATGATTTATTTTAAAAAATAACATACTCCGGGGTGCCTGGGTGGTTCAGTTGTTTAAGCAACTGCCTTTAGCTCAGGTCATGATCCTGGAGACCCAGAATCGAGTCCCACATCGGGCTCCCTGTTCCGCGGGAAGCCTGCTTCTCCCTCTCTCACTCCCCCTGCTTGTGTTCCCTCTCTCGCTGTGTTTCTCTCTGTCAAATAAATAAAATCTTTAAAAAAAAATAGCATACTCCATCTTAGCTGCAGTGAAAGACATGCTAGTAAGTCATGAAATTAAAAGTAAGAGAGTTTTTTTTCCTTATTGGGTGCTGTTTATGTGTTCTTACCCTACCTCTTACAGGATAATTGACAAGTTTCAGTATATCAGAAGTGGATCCATATTTAAGTTGTGATGCTTTAGCTCAGCAGAAGGAGTCAGTAGGATAGATGATATTCAGTTCTTTGGTATCTTTTTTCTCAGACTGGTTTGAATCTCTGTGTCACACTATTCATTATGGTGTGCACTGTGCTAAATTTTCTGTATCACTGAATTCAGTTTTTGCTGACAGATTTCAGAGTAGATTATGCTTTTTACTCTGACATTTATTTATTTATTTAAATTCAATTAACCAACATATAGTACATCACTAGTTTTAGATGTAGAGTTCATTAATTCATCAGTTGCATATAATACCCAGTGCTCATCACATCACTGTACTCCTTAATGTCATTCCCCAATTACTCTAACCCCCAGCCCCCTTCTCCTCCAGCAACCTGTTTGTTTCCCATAGTTAAAAATCTCTTATGGTTTGTTTCCTTTTCTGATTTATTTCCATTCCATTTTCCTTCCCTTCCCCTATGATCCTCTGGGCTGTTTCTTGTATTCCACATATGAGAAAAACCTTATGATAATTGTCTTTCTCTAATTGACTTATTTCACTCAGCATATTCTCCTCCAGTTCCATCCATGTTGATATAAATGGTAAGTATTCATCCTTTCTGATGGCTGAGTAGTATTCCAGTGTGTGTGTGTGTGTGTGTGTGTGTGTGTGTGTGTATCACATCTTTTTTATCCATTCATCTGTCAATGGACATCTTGGCTCTTACCATAGTTTGGCTTTCATGGACATTGCTGTAATGAACATGGGGTGCCCCCTGACTTTTACTTGATGCTTTAAAACTTCGTTTAGACCCTGTGAGAATATCGTACCCCGTAATGAGTTTGGAATTAGCATCCTACCAGGTCACTTTTGTTGCACTGATCTACCTGTTGTTATAAGGGTCTGCTCCATCTAAAGTAGGACTTTTATTTGCTTCTGCAATTTAATTGCCTTTGGCAATTAGGGTTTATTTGTTTTAAGGTTTTATTTATTTGAGAAAGAGAGAGAGAGTATGAACATGAGGGAGAGGCAGAGGGAAAAGCTGACTCCCTGCTGAGCAGGGAGCCTGATGCAGGACTTGATCCCAGGACCCTGGGATCATGACCTGAGCTGAAGGTAGATGCTTAATTGACTGAGCCACCCAGGCGCCCTGGCAACTGCTGATATCCCGGCGATGATTTATGCAGACTATTTGCCTACCTACGTTTGCAGAAATTACAGTGGGGCTTTGGTGAAGCTAATGAAACTCAGAAAATGCCAACTGAAAAGATTCGTTAAAATAAATTTTCTTTGCAATGAAATCTTGCTTGCTATTTTATAGGGCCTAAAACTGGCATGATTGTGGATCCCTCTAGGAAAAATTATATGAAGTTACAAAAGTGATCTTAGTTAAAATGAGAAAATAAATCACAACAAATTATGGAAGACTTGAAGATTCAGAGATCTCTTTAGGCAACTTACCAGAAATGAGCACATAGGAATGTTTTCTGATTAGAAGCTGGCTTGCACTCCCTTCTAGGGCAGTCTAACCCAGCAGCTGTAGCATTCACATCACTGTGCACAGAAGGTCCCTGAAGAGTCAGCTTCATTAGCTTCACTGTAGATACATCTCCACGTTGGGAGAACTTTCTGTTCCAAACATGACCACCTCTCAAATCCTGCTGTGGAGCATAGCTATTTTTCAAGTGACCTTAAGTTGTGCAAAGTAGAAGCCTGAAATATGTTGAAGTGACAAAGACAATTTGGTTGTTTCCTTTCATTAAACTGTGTCATACTTCAGATGACATTTAAAAGCTCTACTTATTCCAAAATTATATTATATTTAATATTATTAGACATGGAAACATCCCAGAGGGAAGGAAATGCCATCTTTGTCTATAGGAAAGTCATAGCTGTTACTAAAAGAAAATGCTACAAATTTCACAAACTCAATTCATGACTCCCATTAATTTTTTAAAGAGGTCCTTCTCAGGAAGGCAATTTTACAGGCAACATTTTAGTGAGTTCTACTGGAGAGCAGGTAACTCATTATCCCAAATATAATGTTTATTGTATTAATAGATTTACATCCTAATAAAAGGACAAGCCTAGGCATATGTTTTCTAGTGAAAGTAAAACCTTGGAAGCATGAAATTTGAGTGGTTTTGGTTAAAACAATAGTAGACAGCCTTAAGAATAATCATTTAAAAATGCAGTAATGCAATAGAAGTGATTTTTTTTTAATCTGCCAAGGTTATTTAGTGATAGCTTGTCTTCTTTAGTATATCACTGAATTCAATAAATGCATGAGTAGGAATAAGAAAATAGGGGAAAAATAGCCTACAGAAAAATTTGTGAAAAAATTACATTTTATAAATATTAGAGGTAATAAATAGATTAGCCATTCATGAACAGTGAGCACATCTATAGTTCATCATCTTTTGTAACCTTAGAGCAATAGAGGTGGCTTTCACATGTAGTTCTCATTACTGGGATAGAACTAGAACATTCTGATCACGTGATCATGGAATCAATCATTCAGATGCTTTATTTATTTTATTTATATGTTATGCAAAATCATTACAAATATCTAATCAATTGAGTGATTCACCAGTTTGATTTTTCAGAGAGCTGAAACTTCTGCATTCATCTCTTGATGAAGTGTATTTGAGATAAACATACTTTGTAATTCCATGTAGATAATGACAGAATCATAAGGTTCAAACTTCAAAAAGGATGCAGTTCATCTGTGCAAACTTGTGCTTCTGGTCCTTAAGTTTCCAGATAGATAATACATCCTTTTTTTTAAGTAGTGGGCAGAGAGTTTGTATCCTACTTAATGATAATATTTGCCATTAGAAGACTATGTTTCGTATTTAATATAAATTACAAAACCATGATCTAATTAAATTCTACAAATATTTATTTTCTACTGTAAGTTCAGTGTTCTGTTAGGCAATGATAGAAGTCAGGAGGGTTCCAGATTGAAGGATTGGGATAGATCTCTCAGAGGGGAAAGACACTCTCGAGTGAAACAGTTAGGCATAATGTCAATGCATGTGTCAGTATTTGTGATCTCATCCCAGCCATTGGTGCTAAAGGAGGAGACCTGAGAAGATAAAGTTCATCTGGGGAACTCAGAATGAGTGGGACTCATCTAATGACATTAAGGAACATGGAGCCAGGGGCGGGGGTCAGGTTGAGGGGTGGGGAATGGTTGTATTTGGGTAGGTGGGGAGTAAAGGAAAGATATAGATATAGATATAGATTTAGGGAAATATATATATATATATGTATATATATATATATTTAAGGAAAGCATTATTTTAAATGGAAAGAACAGCATGGGTAAAGTGTGGAGAAAACTTTATTACCTATTTCATTAGGAGAGAAAAAAGATTGTTCCCTTTGTACTGGGAAATTATTAAGCATTTCTTCAGTTTTTTCTGTTCCAATATAAATAATCCCAAATTCTCCAACTTTTCATTCTATACCTGTTTTCTAGTTCTTGGCCCTTCCTGAGGCTCTCTAAATTCTCTGCATCGGGGCGCCTGGGTGGCTCAGTTGGTTGGGCGACTGCCTTCGGCTCAGGTCATGATCCCGGAGACCTGGGATCGAGTCCCACATCGGGCTCCCTGCTCGGCGGGAAGCCTGCTTCCCCCTCTCTCATTCTCCCTGCTTGTGTTCCCTCTCTGGCTGTATTTCTCTCTGTCAAATAAAATCTTTAAAAGAAAAATTCTCTGCATCACTCGTGAGCACTTTGGCCCAATGTGTGAAGTCTGTCAGAAGCTCGAGGGTCTGACTTCTCTTTTTTTTTTTTTAACTTCTCATTCTTCCAACTTGTGGTCTTGGTCAGGTCTTCTCTGGACTCAGTTTCCACTTGTAATTTAAGGCACTGAATTATCATCTCTATTTCCTTCCATCTCAAAATTCTGAATCTTAAATTATGAAGGTGGTATTCAGTGCAAGGTTCTAACCATGTGGAATAAGTTTTAGGGTTAATTTCCAATCTCCTGTATTTCTCTTTAGATATTTCAATAGCATAATTACCTTTAAAAACCTCCAGTCCCTGGACTGGATTGGAAGAGATTATGCTGAGTGAAATAAGCCAAGTAGAGAAAGTCAAGTATCACATAGTTTCACTTATTTGCAGTGCATAAGGGGTAATATAGAAGACAGTAGGAGAAGGAAAGTAAACGGGAACTAGGGTAATTCAGGGAGAGAAATGAAACAAGAGAGACTTTGGACACAGAAACAAACTGAGGGACTTGGAGGGAGGGGGTGGAGGGATGGGAGAGCCTGGTGGTGGGTACTTAGGGCACCTATTGCATGGAGCACTGGGTGTGGGGAATGGGCAATGAATCTTGGAACACTAAAAATAAAATAAAATTAAAATAAAAAACAAAAAAACAAAAAACAAAAAACCTCCAGTCCAGGAAAAGTTTGAAACCCACATAGAAACAGGGTTTCCTTATCCTAGACATTATCAACAAAATTATCATTTATATAAAATGACCTTAAATACCAATTCATCCTTGATACAAAGAGAATTTGTTTCTCTTTAGGTGATAATGACACTTGCTTTTGTTTAAACAATTTATGCTCATTATAAAAAATTCAAGCTAAAAAAAATGAAAGAAAATAATAGAATCCAGAATAGCCATGATAATGTTGGATGTTCTTCACCCCAGACTTAAGGAAATATTTTTAGAATACAGAACACAGAAACATAGCTGCCAAAGATAGTTATAAGGCAAAAGAACTTTATTAACATCTTGGTAGTTCATTTTGTGGTGTAGAGCTATTTTTTTAAAACACTTTTTTTCTCCCTGTCCCATCTCTTTTCCTCCATGGCTATGTTTCTTGAAGGAGTCCATATCAAAGACTCCCAGTTCTCACATGGAAACCTAACTTTGCTTCTGTCATTGACACTTAACCTGCCACAGTAAACAATGACAGCATGTTGATAAAGCTAATGAAAAATTTTTAGCTTTTTTCTTTGTTTGACTGTTGGTTAGTACTTTTTTCCCAGGTTTGAGATAAAATTGACATAACATTGTGTAAGTTTAAGGTATACAATGTGTGAATTTGGTATGTATATATATTGTAGGATGATTTCCTTAAGAGTCAACCCATTCTCACCTCACATAATTTACCATTTTTCTTATTGCTGTTCTTATGGTGAGATGATTTAAGATCTACTCAGTAAATTTCAAGTATACAATATTGTGTTATTAATTGTAGTCACCATGCTACATTACATCCCCAAAACTTATTCCTCATATAACTGAAAGTTTGCACCCTTTAACGAACATCTCCTCAATTTCACCATTCTATAGCCCCTGGCAATCACCAATCTACAGTTTCTTTGAGTTTGCTTTTTTATTCCACATTAAGTGATAACATACAGTATTTGTCTTTCTCTATCTGACTTATTTCACTTAGCGTAATAACCTCGAGTTTCACCAATGTATATTCCCACCAGCAGTGCACAAGGGTTCCCTTTCTCCACTTCCTCATCAGCATCCATTATCACTTGTTTTTGTGATACTAGCCATTCTAACAAGGTGTTATGTTACCGTGTTTTGATTTGCATTTCCCTGATGATTTTTGATGTTGACCACCTTTTCATGTATCCATTTGCCATTTGTAGGTCTTCTTTGGAAAAATATCTCTTTAGGCCCCTCACCCATTTTAAATTGGATTATTTATTTGTTTGCTATTGATATATATGAGTTCCTTATATATTTTGGATATAACCCATTATCAGGTAAAGGATTTGTCAGTATTTTCTTCCCATCCTATACATAGCTTTTTCATTTTGTTGATTGTTTCTTTTGCTGTACAAAAGCTTTTTAGTTTGATGTAGTCCCACTAGTCTATCTTTGTTTTTGTTGCTTGTGCTTTTGGTGTCATATCCAAAAAACCATTGACAGGACCAATGTCGAAGATTTTGTCCCTGTGTTTAATAAAGCTATAGAGATAAAGAGTTCAATCCATCAGAGGATACAATAATGTTAAATGTATATGGACCCAGCAGTGGGCTTCTAGATATATTAAGCAAATACAAACAGATCTAAGGGGAAGAGTAGGCAACAATACAATAGTAGGACTTAATGCCTTAGTTTCAGCAATGGACAGGTCATCCACACAGAAAAGCAATAAAGAAACATTGGATTTGAACTATGTGTTAGAACAAATAGACCTAACAGAAATACACAGAACATTCCATCTGTGACAGCATTGAAATACACATTCTTCTCAAGTGCATATGCAGCATTCTCTAGGATAGATCACATATTAAGTCACAAAACAAATCTTAACAAATTTAATAAGATTGAAGTCATGCCAAGTATCTTTTCTGACCATAATGACATGAAACTAGAAATCAATAACAGGAAAAAAACTGTAAGATTTACTAGTGTGTCTAAGTTAAACCACACACTCCTGAACAACTAGTAGGTCAAAGGAGAAATGAAGAATGAAATTTTAAAAAATCATTAAAAAATGAAAATAGAAACAAATAGAAATACAAAATACCAAAACTAAGGAGATGCTACCAGAGCAGTCCTAATAGGGAAGTTTATAATGATAAATCCTTATATTAACAAAAAAGAAGGGTCTCAAATAAATTACTGAATTTTATACCTCAAGGAACTAGAAAAAGAAGAATGAACTAAGCCCAAAGTTAATGAAGGAAGGAGATAATAAAGATCAGAGAAGTAAATAAAATAAAGAATCAAGAAACAAAAACAAAGATTAACAAAAAAGTTAGTATTTTGACAAGGTGTTGGCAAACCTTTGCTAGATTTACCAAAAAGAAAAAAGGGAGGGCTCCAATAAATAAAATTATAAATGGAAGAGGAGACAACTACAGAAACACAAATGCATCATGAGAGACTAGTAGGAATAATTATATGCCGACAAACTGGACGGCCTAGAAGAATGGATAAATTCCTAGATGTATACAAGCTATCATGACTGAATCATGAAGAAATAGAAAGTCTGAGTGAAGAGTAATAATTAGTAAAGTGATTAAATCAGTAATCAAAAACCTCCCAACAAAGAAAAGCCCAGGACCATGGCTTCCACAGTGAATTTTACCTAGCACTTAAAGAAGAACTAATGCCCGTCATTCTCAAACAGGCAGGTGTTGTTGGTTGGTAATTCTTCAGTTCTTCTATCTTCTATACTTTGCCTTGTGTTTGAAGAGCCAGAAACTTGGGAATTGCATATAGTGTTCTAAATGCAGTTGGTCTTCTGACAAACAAATGCACTTACATGTGTTTGGGAGGTGAAAGGGAGGGAGAGCCATTCTCCCTCCAGATGCAGCGGTGGTTGACACATGACCCTTGGCAGATGCCTGCAGTGACTGGGCTTTACGTCTCACTGCTAGTACTTAGTTTGGTGGTGACACAACACCTGTGACACTGAGCTGTGGAAGTCTCCTGACTTCTGGGTGGCGGCAACACCAGCTTTCTGACTTCCAGATTCTAATTGCAGTGGTGTACAACAGTAAGGAAAATTAAATTGTCTTTTGCTGCAAACACAAGCCAATTATACATATGTTTTGTCAGAATAAATGCCATCCCTCTCTCCCTTAACCTTAGATAACATAGAGTATTGTAACTATTAAAATGTTTGCTTAATAGGGCGTTTGGAAAGAGGAAAGGATCAAAAACTGAAACAAAATAGTGCTTGAAATGATATAGGGGAGCTATATAGAGGGGCCATGACTCAAAGTCACAACCATATTTCCCACCATGGTTAGCGTTTCAACATGGGTACTGGAGTCCAATGCCTGAACTTCAGTCCCATTTCTACCACTTACTGGTTGCATCACCTTGTAAGTAAGTTAGTTAACTTCCTCAAATTCTCATTTTCTCCTTTATAAAATACTAGTGCCTGCCTTATAGGAGTGTTATGCAGATTAAAGATGATAGTGCAAATAGTTATTAGCACAGTATCTGACAAAGTTAGTGTCATTACTTGAGTTATTATCTGTTAGCAAGGTGTTTGTGAATACTAAAGACTCACAACAGGAACTTCTTAAACATGATAGAAGCTTACTACTCTTTCACATAGAGATCTTTAAGTAGAGAACCCAGAGCTGGTTCTCAAGGTCCTCAGGGACCCAGACTACTTTCAGTTCACTACTCCGCCATTCCTAAGGTGTGACCTCACTCCTCCTGATCCAAGATGATGCCAAGAGCTCCAGCCATGTTCTCTGCAGCAGAATAGTGGAAATAATAAAGAAAAAAAAAGGGCAAAATAGTGGCACATCCTACTCAGGAGAGGTCTGTAGTAATTTTGTCCATAATAAATGCAGGACTGGCCTTCATTATCATACAATCCCATTTTGAACTTTTAACTTTTCAAACATCACAAGAATTATAGCCTGTAGTCTACTATGGTTGATGATTATGATTATGAAATCTTTTTTTTCTGTTATAGTTCAACAGTACTATTAACTAAAACACAGAACAATATTACTAAATTGCGTATCCCTCGGTGTTTTGGTTGAGGCTACCCTTGAAACATTGTGTCAGTGTTGTGGGTGTATCAGAATTGTTCAGATGTTAGTCTTCATTCTAAAATATGATTTTCTTTCCCCTTTGCAAGTCAGTGCCGACTTAAGCCCATAGGGCGAGGTTTACATTGTAGTCAGATTATATAAGAAATGCTTCCATCAAGAGTGCTCTGGGGCAGAAGTGGCCATAAAGGAAGTGTGGTAGAGAACAAGGTGATGTGGCAGGAAGATTAGCTTTGTTCCAATATTCACATGAATAATAGATGCAACATAATACAGAATAAAACAATGGTAAAAAAAAAATTAAAAACCCACTGAAATGATAGCCCTCAAGGTCACACATCACACTGGGGATGCACAAGTAGGATAAATTACTGTGATAGGGAAGTCTGCAGTGTGGTTTCTGTGCCCCCTATTCTGTTAAGTAACTATTATTTGGCAGCTATTCCTTATCACAAGCAGTAGGATCACAGGATATAAGGTAGTAATTTGAGGGTAATATCTCCTGGTCTATGGCATGTTATCCTTTGTAACCCATCAAAATACTATATCAAGGGACACCTTATGCAATATTTTTTAATTATAATAAAACCTCTGCCAGTTCAGATTTGTAAATTTCGTGCTGTTGCCTTTTCATGGCAATCAGCAGACCACAGTCTTACAGAATTGATGGAAGATTGGTTGTATTTGGGAACAAAATAAGATTTTATAACAGCATAATTGGGTTAATTTTGAGAAGCAAATATATTAGTAATATGAGTACTAAATAGGAGCCCTAGCAATAACTGGGATACAGGAACACAAAATAACCTAAAAGCAACAGAATCATAGTTCTTAAGTTGAGATATTTCTTTTAAATCTGTCTTCTCCTAGCTTCTATGGGACATGGGTTGATGGTGGTGGACAACATAGCCGTTTTGAAATGACAGATTCACTACCCCTTTGGTTCATTCATTAGAGAAGCAAAAGAGTAAGTGGACACTGCTTTTTCTTATCTAATGTTTAATGAGTTTTTAATGGGTTTCTTTTGAGTATCTAATGTAACAAATTATAAAATACTTAAATGATATTTAACTGTATTTAACAGTGGAAGATACTTTTAGTTAGACCTATTAAATATCTCCTTACTTCCTCTTCGCTGCCAGAATCCAGATTTTATTAAGGGGAGAAACACTTCACCTAAATCTATGCTTACAAAGTCTCTTTTACAATTAGAAGTTGTAGTTGATGAAATAAAGGTAGAGTTTGGCTGGGTTTTCTAGGAAAGCATTTGTTCTCCTGATAAAACTAGACAGATGCAGCAGGTATTGCTTTCTGTTCCATTAGTTCTTTTTGCTTCTTTGAAGGCTTGATGTTTGAAGCTGCAGCAGCTATTTTCCAGCTTTGAGGTGAAAGGAATAAGGTAAAAGCTCAGAGAATAGCTGAGTCTGGCTCTGAGGTCTTTGAGTGCTGGCCATGCCAGGAGCCTAGTGCCTTCAAACTTATCATGGGTGAATCCCACTTAATTAAGTCAGTAGAATTGGGTTTTCTGTTACTGAGTCATGTACCAATCCCTAATCAAAGTGCATGCCTAACCAAAACTCTTATAGAATTTGTTGCTAACTGCCAAGAATAATGTAGAGTAGAATATGTTAATGACTTATGAATAAGTTAAAAGGAAGACACAAACCTTATTTTTTCAGTCTTTTTATTTTATTTAAATTCAAGTTAGTTAACATATAATGTAGTATTGGTTTCAGCACTAGAATTTAGTGATTCATCATTTACAAAAAACACCCAGTGCTCATCACAGGTGCCCTTGTTAATACAAGGTGCCTACTAAGCCCATCCCCCTACCCATCTCCCCTCCAGCAACTCTCAGTTTGTTCCCTATAGTTAAGAGTCTTTTATGGTTTGCCTCCCTCTCTGTTTTTATCTTCTTTTATTGTTCCTTCCCTTCCCTTCTGTTCATCTGTTTTGTTTCTTAAATTCCACATATGAGTGAAATCATCTGGTATTTGTCTTTCTCTGACTGACTTATGTAGCTTAGCATAATTCCCTCTAGCTCCATCTGCGTCATTGCAAATGGAAAGATTTCATTTTTTAAGGATTTCATTCTTTTTGATGACTGAGTAATATTCGTGTGTGTGTGTGTGTGTGTGTGTGTGTGTACCATATCTTCTTTATCCATTCATTTGTTGATGGACATTTGGACTCTTTCTCTAATTTGGCTATTGTTGATTATGTTGCCATAAACACTGGGTACATGTACCCCTTCAAGTCAGCATTTTTATAGGCTTTAGATAAATACCTAGTAGTGCAATTGCTGAGTAGTTCTATTTTCAGCTTTCTGAGGAACCTCCATACTGTCTTCCAGAGTAACTATACCAGAACACAAACCTTATTTGTAAACTGGGCTGATAGAGTATACCCAGAATTCTGGGATTTGAATTTATTTATGCTTGTTATTCTCCATTACCATCCTTCATATACATTTTCTGTCACTCAGGCCTCATCTGTGCCCTAAGAGGCTGATCTATGAATTATATCCCCTCACCGTCTGGCTTCTGTTTGGGTTCAACCAGTGGGAAGCACCAGTAGGACAGTGGGGGTTGGAAGATATAGCAAGTAATATCTTACCTCAAGAACTAGATTTTCCTTTTTAGAATAGAGTCAGTACTGATGTTTAATGCTAATATATTTGGTTCTCAAAGTTAGCCCAGTTATACTGTTAGCTTGAATGTGTGTTCAGTTCCCAAACATACCTAATTGTGCATCAGCTCTGTAAAACCTAATCTACTCATTGTCTTGCAAAGGTAGCAGAAGTAGGATTTTGTGATCTGAATCAGCAAAGATGTTACAACCCAACAGAAATACTGAATGAAATGTGATAAGTGGTGGGTGAGTGAAGTTGGGCCATGTCTTCCCTTCTCTCTCCCACTTTAAGCAGATTTATCTGGCAAAGTCTGGATTCTTCAACTGTGCTCCTTCCTACACACTTTCCAACAGCTCCGTTCTCCCTTAATTCCCAGCATGGCTTACCTACCCTTGCCCCTGAGGGGTTAGGATGGTAACCATGCCTTTGTGGCTAGTTTCCAGGGACAGCAACACCTTAGGTCTGTCCCTTGTCTTGGCCCACATTTTAATGAAAGTTCCATAAAGCTCCCAAGTTGGATTCTGTGTTTTCTCCCAGAACTCCGTCTGATACACTATTCTTAATCTGAATTTCTAAAATTAATGCTAATTTATTTGAAAAAAACTATCAGCTATCTTTTAAAAAATTGTCTGAATTTGGCTGTTGACCTGGTACATTCAACTGAAATTTTGTTGATTTGTGTAGCTGCCATGAGCAATGTAATTCATTAATACAAATGAACTCATTAGGGGCAACTTTAATATTTGCTAATTTGTTTGTATTCCATTTACGACCATTATGGACAAAGATATTTCAACTTTATTTCAACAGCACAGATATGTTGCCGGGGGTGAGGTATTCTGATCTAATATAATATTTGCAAAGCCATTTTAAAATTATTTCTAAGTTAATCCTAATAACCTTCCTGTGAACAGGGTCAATAGTATTATGATCCTTATTTTAGGACTCTGGTTTCTAAGCAAGAGGAATGGTTGGCCCCAGGTTATACCAAATGCTAGTTAAATTAGGTCTAGAGCAGTTTCTCAGTGTTGTTCTTGAGGTTACTTCCTTAGCTTCTTATCCAAAAAGTAATGTCCATCTAACTTTGAAACAGAGCATATTGCATATCTGCACTTCTTTGACAGTAATCCATCATACTTAGTATGTATTGATTGTTTCTGATCGCTCTGATAACGCCAAGAAATAATTTTTTGCACCACTGAATGCACCTCTGCAAAGACAAAGGGACAGAGGTATCTGAGGTAGAAGTGGAATTTTCTAAAATTTCTGTCATTCTAACTGTACTCAGTAAGAGGGTAGTGTCCTGTCTCCCCTACCCTTTCCATCTCCTTCTCCACCCTAGTGGGCAATCACTTTAATGCCTTGGCTGTTTCTTTTTTGCAGTTATTTTATGCTTACACTTCTATGTCTTTATTTTTACATTTTAGATTTTTCTCTATTGACTTTTCTTTCTGGGAGATAAGGGTTTAGTTTTTTCAGTTCCCCTCTAACCAATTCTCCTGCCCCCATTTCCCCAAAACACCCATAGCATATTTTCTTGGTTCCATCTTCCTGAAGACATGACTTCTATTGTCTTATTCCAACCAGAACTGGTCTCTTGCACAGCCTTTTCTAGGTTTGGCCCCCACTTCACTAGCATTCTGGAGATTCCCTTTGCCCTTGTAGGATGCCCCATTTCCTGGAGTCCATGTTCTTTTCTACTCACTTGTCTTTTGTTTGTTTGTTTGTTTTTTGTTTATTGTTTTGTTTTGTGGTACCACATCCTTCGATTGTTTCCTGAGTAAGGGCACATGGCAATAAAATATTTTAGACCATCACTTGATTAAAATTTTTCAGGGTATAGAAGGAAATATTTCCCCCTTAGTTTTTAAAGGCAAGCACGACTATCTTCCAGCTCCCAGTGTTACTGTTGTGAAGTCTGATGTCAGAATGATTCCCACTGCTTTGTATGTTTCCTGTTCTTTTCTTCTTTTTCTGAAAAGCATTAGAATTTTCTCTTTGAGCCCAATATTCAGAAATTTTGTAATACTGTGTCTTGGTTTGGGTCTGCATTAATCCACTGTGAGTAGCAAATAATCTGCAAATTCATATTCCTCTGTGGGAAAATTTTTGCATTTGCCTTTTTTCTGTTTATCCTTTTGGAACTTTTTTTATTTGGATGGGCTGTAGTTGTTGTTATCCTTTCTTTTCTATTTTCCTTTTCTTGATTTTGTTCTGTTTCTTGGAGAGTTTTGGAATTTTATTTTGGATCCCTATTAGTCAAGTTTTCATTCCTACTATCATTATTTTATTTTTTAAAAGCACTCTCTGCATTTATTTTTTATAAAAATTTTGTTTTTAGTTCTCAGTATTTCCTACTATTATTACTTCATCAATGCAATCTCTTATGTCTTTGAGATATTAATGATAGACTTTCCTTTTAAATTACCTTCTCTTTGTGTTGTTCCTATTTCTTCTGAGCACCTTCTTCCCCCTATTTATATGCTTTGTATTTCAAACATCCAAATTGTAAAGATTTGGTTGTCTGGTCATATTTAAGAATGAGGTTATCCAGTTGTCAGTTTAAAGTTCTAAATGTGAGATCAGGGTTTGTGACCTGTTGGGCTTGACTAGAGGGATTAAGTGATCTTGCTGGTCCCCTTTCACTGGGAACTCCTAATCCTAATTTGGGCTGGTCAGATTTTTCCCCCAGAACTGTATTGCACTCTCCTACCCAGAGCTTGACTCCCAGTGGCCTCAGAGGTCTGTGGAGGATATAACCTGGGAGAGGGTCTTGCCATTTAGTGCACTTTCACCTAATTCCTATTCTCACTGTGAAAACTCCACCCACTGTCAGCTCTACTGTGTCCCTAGTCCAGAATGCTGCCCTTTTGGAGAGTAGACCTCTAATCTTTGGTTAAGCTGCTCCTTAAATACTCTTTTAATGAATTTTGCCATTTGCAGCCTTAATTTTACCCCTCTTTTTAGAGGTAGCTGGTACTGTCAATTCCTTATTTGTGGTATAAATCATATTGCTTCCTAGTTTCCACTTCTGCTAGCATAGATTTTAGCTAAGATCTAAAGTATCAGGAGTTTCTCTGTTTCTGTTTTGTTTTTTTTGTTTTTTTTTTTTAGCCTTCATGTCTTCATGACTGTCCCTTAGTTCTAATGCTCTTGGCTCTTGTGGTTTATGTCATTAGCTGTCATTAGTGGGAACTAAAGAAAAAACAAATGTGAAGGCCTGTATTAAATCTTACTTTTTTTAGCTGGTATAGCCTCTGGTTTTATTCCCCAGCTCCTGGCCTCTAGTAGATACTCAGAAAAGATTATTGGACAAATAAGTGAAACCTGCTTATAGAGAGGAAGCTACAAATTTTGTCCACATTCCCTGCTTAGCTGTGTCTTTTAGCTCCCAGAGAAACTGCCAGAGATGAAAGTGAAAATATGTCAGTCAAGAAGATACAGCATTCCTGGGTTTGGTGATTAAGCTTTGTGTTTCTGGCCTATCCTGAAAAATCTGTCAATGTCTCCAGAAGTGGGCAAATCTTGCTGTTTAGGAGTCCACTCCCTTTATGTCGGTGATTTAATCTTGGAACTGGAATTTAGATGTGCTCTGATAGGTACAGTGCTCAACTCTTGAGACTAGCTCAGTCTTTGAAGTATCATTATAGCAGTATGAGTTTTGCTCTACAATTCTGAGTATAAAAATATTGCATTTTTTTTAAAAACCCTAAGTCAAGATTAATCTTCAGGCCCTTATCCCACCAGGATACCAGCAAATTCCATCTCAGTTATAATGGAGTCCCCTTCCTTTATGTCCAGGTGGACAGAGTATTTCAGCATCTAGGAAAGAGCCTCTCTCATTTCTAACTGTACTATGTCTCAGCCCACATAGTCCCAGAGGGTGGGCAGTTCTACTACACTGGGCCAAGGCCATGCACTGGGTCTGTAGTCATACCTCCATAGCCACAGCAGAAACCATCCACAACATTCCTGATCTACCCCATTAGAAGTTCTGGCACCTGCTAGCATCTCTACAAGGGAGTGGAAGGATGTACCAACTCCTCCCCATCCAATTTCCTTTTCTAGTATGGGAGCAGAAGGAACTCATGGAAACGCCTTCCGGTCTTCCTGCTTCCAGTGATATTACCCACATATCCTCTCATTCTCCAGGATTCTCCTGCATAACCTCCCACATGATGCTGGTACTTTCTTCAGGAGGATGTGGAAGAATGAGAATAAAACTAGTCAAGACTTTTGTTTGTTTCTCAGTGACTGGCCTAGAAAAAACAGTATTTTAGGAATGATCAAAACTGATTGATGATTAGAATGAAGACTTTGAATCCAAATGAGAGTGCATGACTATAGGAAACCCTTCCAACTACATTGAAGTCCACTCAGTTTTCTTCTTAAGTTGTAACTGGTCAATGCCCCTCTTCCTATGCTAGAAGATGCATCTTATGGAAATATTTCTATATTTTTTCTTTTCTTTTTTCTAGATTAAACTCTAGCCAGCTGCCAGGGAATAAAACAGTAAAGACCCCCCTATAGGAGTTGGATTTGACATAGTCATTAATCTGCTGGGAGCTGAAAATGATATAATTACTACTGTTTCTTTATATTCTCTATAGGGTGAATTTTTCTAATTTTTTCTTTGTTGATTAAATTCCTTTCTTGTTTCTTTTTTTTGTAATTGTTGTGAGAGAGATGAAGATAAATAAATATTACTTTTGAGCAATGGTTCTAGACTTGGCTATGCACTGCAATCACCTAAAAAGTTTGCAAAATACCATCCCAGAAGCTCACTTCAGAAACTTTGAACTGATTAGTCTGGAGTGCAGCCTGGGAGTTGGATTATTAAAAACTTCTCACGTGATTCAGATATACAGTAAAGGTTGATAATCACCACCTTAAAGTACATTGAAACTGACATATGTAAAAATAGATGATTTATTCTCCTCTAAGTAAATCAGCCAGTCAGTGGCAGAAATTTAGGGGATGAACATTTAATCTTCATGAGAATTCTGGGCACAGAAGTGTGTTTTACAGTTTGTTTTGTTTTGTTTTATGAATGTAGCCAGCACAACCCCTGGCATGCCAAAAAGGCATCATATGGGAAAGACTTGGAAACAGTTAGGAAATGGTTTTAATGTTTCGCGCTGCCCCCAAATTTTCTTACCCTTGCCAGTTTTCAAGACAACATTTGGCTTCCCCAAATGTTTATTTCCCCAGGGTTTGAATTCAGTTCTCGCATATCATAGACTTCCTGGAGCAGGCTGATGGAGGTGGAGATTTTCTCAGAAAAAAACAAAAGCCAAATGATGCTCCTAGTAGAGAAGGACCAGATTTAAATGCATCTTCTTAAAGTGCTGACTAACAGTCTTCAACTGTCCTGTCCCTCTCTTCTTTCTCAAAATTCACGCCATAGTTCTAGTACTACCTTTGTTGTGCTAAATTTGTGTTCATTGATTTCTTCCATAGTGTTCTAAGGTTATAGTCAAATTTCTCTGTGTCCAATTCTCAACTATAAACGAAGTCCTAAATTAATTTTAATGACTTGTGGGCTCTGTTTACTAATTAATATTTTGATCATGAAGTCATGGCTAGGTAGAAATTTTCATTGAAAAAAGATAATAATTTGATTGATAATTGATATGTAAGTAGGACTTGATCACACTCAAAACTGTCAAAAGAGCTACCCTAGGGAGACCACTAATTGTGATTTGTAGAAGTGGATGTATCAGAGGTGATTGGTAGGAAGCATTGACTGTCCTGGCACTAAATCAGAAGACCTGAGTCCTACTGCTGCCTCTGGTGCGATAATGTATGGTCTTAGGTAACTCAGTTAAGGAACTGTACCCATGTTTCCTCATACATAAAACAGATTTCACGGTATCATCTCTTCCATGGTTGTTATGAAGAATTTTTTTGATGGTCACACAACTATCCTTTTTTGAGGTTTTTATTTATTTATTTGAGAGAGAGAGAGTGAGCGAGAGAGAGCATGAAAGGGCAGAAGGTCAGCGGGAGAAGCAGACTCTCCTCAGGGCCGGGAGCCCGATGTGGGACTCCATCTTGGGACTCCAGGATCATGACCTGAGCAGAAGGAAGTGGTTTAACCAACTGAGTCACCCAGGCGCCCCTCACACAACTATTAAAATCCTGGGGGAAGGGTAGTTTGAATGTGAAAAGACCTTTTAGTCAGTGCCAGGAAAACAGTCTCCTAGACCCTGTCATTTCCGTGAAGGTGGATTGTGGAAACTAGAGAAGGAACACAGGCATGTCTTTTAGTCATCATTTCAGGGAAAGAAACTGTATTTTTGCTCTTCAAAATCTTATTGAATCAGTTACTTACAATAAGTAAAATGGATATATGCTATCAAATAAATACAGGTACATAACCTCACATCATGGTAAGAACACTCATGGAAGCCCGTCTGCTTGTCAGTGTCCTCTGACTTTTGAACCCATAGACTATAAACAAAATCTCCCAATTAAAGTGCTTCAGAGATCCTAGCTGTATACACAAGCTAACCTTAAAGAATTTAAGTTTACCTGTCTCAGTGACTCAAGTGAAATATTGAGTTATTTTATAAGTAAACAGTACAATTACCTGAGGGAACTAAATACAAATAAAATACTAAGGTTATACCCAATTAAAAAAAAAGTTTATAACTTCTGGATGGCAGGCCCAGAGATTTTTGACAGGCCCACGTAATATAAAAAGAAAATGTGGATGACTTTGGAAGATACACCTAGTCCCATTTATTACTTTTACCTATAGTCATAGTAGGTCTTGAGCAATGGATTCCTAATCCAGGGTACACACCTAAAGAACTCTTAAAAATCCTGATGCCCAGGGTTATGCTCAAATCAATGATATCAGAATCTGTGTTGGCGAGTCAGGAGAGGGACCCAGACATCAGTTTTTTGTTTTTTGTTGTTGTTGTTTTTTAACTCTATAGGAAATCTGTTGTGCTTCAAGGACCACTAAGAGAAAGAGAGGACCGTGGACAAAATATCAATGTTTTTCTTCTCCTAAATGTTGAAAAATATTAATGAGCATTCTGACATTTGCCAGATCTCTATCATCTGGACAATCTGCAATAATTTATACAAGTAATTTAATTCACAGGAAATAAAGCAAAGCATACCATGAACACCTACGTCAGTAATAAACTGACAGACAACTCAAAATGGGACGATAGGTTTTTACATTTTGAGAGAGAGAATTAACTACATGATGAGGGTTTAATAAAACCCTAATTGAATCAAGGTTATGTTACCTGATAGGTACAATGAATAAAGATGAGATAGGTGAGATGGGATTTTTCTTATTAAGGAAAACTTATTAAGTGGGGAGTGTGGAAAGATTACTTTAAATCTGTTTATTTAAGCAGGTATGTTTATTATAGTGGTAATAATCTATCAGCTACTTTACCCAGGAATTTAGTTTTAAGGTAAATTGTGTTACCTTTCAGGGGACTCAAATATTTAATTAAAAAACTAACTCTGCATTGGAAAAAGTGACTTCTTTAAAGTGTTACTTTGGGAGCTAATGCCATGTTGTGAATCAGCAGTATGGCCAAAAAAAATTAGCCCCCAAGATCCATTAAAAAATTTCTTAGACTTTCTGAACAATAACTCTCTCATTTTTTCCTTTCTTAAACATATTCACCTCTTTGAGTTGACTAGCTTCTTGAACAAATATGTGCAGTAATTAAGGGAGGACTGTGGGACCAGAGAACCCCGGTGCTGTTTCATCCCCACCACTAGCTAGTTTTATAATGTTCTACAGTATCATCTTCAGGCTACAGTTCTTTCAGCCGTAAGATGGGGGCAGTAAAAGAATGTGTCTCATGGAGTTGTGAGAATTGAGTTATTTGTGGAATTTCAGGGATGGAACCTGGCTCATTGTGAGTTCCATGTGCACGTTAACCCTGCTATTACAATGAAGAAGATCTCATTTATGGGACCACACGCTTTCTCTTTTCCTTTTTTCTCTTGCCTTTTGTCTGCCTTCAGGCCATTCCACTAATTAGCACCTCAATCTTATCATGAGTGACAGAAATAAAGGAAGAAATTCATGATAGTCAATTTTTGGTACTAATTACTACCTAGTTAAAAAATAAAAAGGCTGAAGCCATTAGTGAAATGAGATTTGAGGATGTCTATAGAATTCAGTTATCTGTGTTCTTCCCAGACCCTGCAATTCTCTCCCTGCTTGCCCTTGACGGGGATAATTGAAGGCTAGCTATCCAAACCACTGGCTCCAAATTCTGGATATACATTAGAAACATTGGGATGTTTTGAAAAAAGCTTTTTCCCTGGCCTCATCCCAGATGATTGTCATTGGAATCTATATGTTATATTTTTGAGAAGCTCCCCAGGTGATTCTGATGTATGCATAGCAGTGGTTAAGACTGACCTTGGGGAATTTCTGGTTCTTTTAACAATTAAGGAGAGTGATTACTTTAAGGTTTGAGTATTGTAGATGTATTGTGCCTGGCTCTTGATTAAATTCCCTTTGGATAGTCACCCGATAGCTGGCGATCAGCCCCATCTAGCCTCCTTCATGTCCCAGCTCAGACCAGCCTTTTTTATGAGTTACACCACCAGCCCCAAATCATTCCCACAATCTTCTACTCTGACTCTGGGACAATTGAACACTGCTAAAAAATAAAAACAAAAATAAATCACTGAACTTTGGAGATTATTTCCTCATACATCTGAAGTTTCCCCCAGACCCAAGTTGTGTTACTACTCATTCCCCTTGACTCCTGTCACAAACCTGCACAGTTCTCCAGCTTCCTCCCTAGTTCCTGACCTTCAGATTTCTTATTCTCCATATATTATCCTACTTCCTACTTGCTGCCCCCATTCCCATCTACAGACTTTTCTACTATACCTGTATTCATCCTTGCATTCTAATTTCAAAGGGTCTACCCCTACTACTATACAAGGCCAGCCCCCATTGCTTGTTCTCCACATGCCATTGTTCAATCAATTACCTTTTGGGAGCTTATATTTTCAAACTCGTACTCATTGTTGGCTTTTTTTTTTCATATACAAAATCCATAAAAATGAATTTAAGTAAAATTTATCAAACACAAAATACTCTCCCTTGAGCTTGCATCATCCCTTCACTGCCCCCCATCTCTCCTTCCAGTCAACCAAGCTTCTTGAAAGGTTAATCTACAATGGCTATGTCTACTTCCTGAGCTCTGCATTATACTGTCTATAATCTACCTCTTGTCTGTACCTCCTGACTGAAATGTCTTTGGCAAAGACCATCAATGAATGTCATAATGTCCAATCTGAACAATAATTTTCAATTTTGTTATTGAATGTCTTTCCTGTCTTTGATACTGTTTTGTTTTCTTTCCTGTCTTTGATACTTTGATACTATTCCCTACTTCCCTAGAATTTTCTACTCTCATGGTTTCTGAGAAAAATGTCTTATCAATTCTTCTACTATCTCTCTTACTCTTTTTTAATCCATCCTTCATAGTTCCTGTTCTCCTGGAGATCCATAATTTCTCTCTTTTTTAAAAATAATTTATTGGGCACCTGGGTGGCTCAGTGGGTTAAAGCCTCTGCCTTCAGCTCAGGTCATGATCTCAGGGTCCTGGGATTGAGGCCCGCATTGGGCTCTCTGCTCAGTGGGGAGCCTGCTTTCTCCTCTCTCTCTGCCTCCTCTCTGCCTACTTGTGATCTCTCTCTCTGTCAAATAGATAAATAAAAAATCTTTAAAAAAATAATAATTTATTTTATTTTATTTTTTCAGTGTTTCAAGATTCATTGTTTATGCACCACACCCAGTGCTCCATGCAATACATTCCCTCCTTAATACCCACCACCAGGCTCACCCATCCCCCCACACCACTCCCTCCAAAACCCTCAGTTAACCCTGTTAATTTTGGCCATTCTAAGTGGTGTAAGGTGGTATCTCAATGTGGTTTTGATTTGAATTTCCCTTATGGCTAATGATGATGACCATTTTTTCATATGTCTGTTAGTTATATATATGTCTTCACTGGAGAAGTGTTTGTTCATGTCTTCTGCCCATTTTTTGATGTGATCATCTTTTTTTTGGGTGTTGAGTTTGAGGAGTTATTTCTAGATCTTGAATATAAGCTCTTTGTCTGTAGTACCATTTGCGAATATCTTCTCCCATTCCATGGGTTGCCCCTTTGTTTTGTTGAGTGTTTCCTTTTCTGTTCAGAAACGTTTTATTTTGATGAAGTCCCAAAAGTTCATTTTCGTTTCTGTCTCCTTTGCTTTTGCAGACATGTCTTGAAAGAAGTTGCTGTAGCTAATGTCGAAGAGGTTACTGCCTATGTTCTCCTCTAGGATTTTGATAGATTCCTGTCTCATGTTGAGGTCTTTCATCCATTTTGAGTTTATCTTTGTGTATGGTGTAAGAGAACAGTTGGAATTTCATTCTTCTATATGTAGCTGTCCAATTTTCCCAGCACCATTTATTGAAGAGACTGTCTTTTTTCCACTGGATATTTTTTCCTGCTTTGTTGAAGATTATTTGACCACAGAGTTGAGGGTCCATATCTGGACTCTCTACTCTGTTCTGCTGGTCCATATGACTGTTTTTTTGCCAGTACTATGCTGTCTTGGTAAGCATGGCTTTGTAATAAAGCTTGAAATGAGGTAACATGATGCCCCCAGCCTTGTTTTTCTTTTTTAACATTTCCTTAGCATTTCAGGGTCTGTTCTGGTTCCATACAAATTTTAGGATTGTTTGTTCCAACACTTTGAAAAATGCTGGTGGTATTTTGACTGCATCTCCAGTATCATGATCTCCCCAGAGCTCATTTCTCAACTGCTGGACTTATCTCTTCACATAGCCTCTTGGGCCACCTCATCTATTCATGGCCTGTTGGCTGATGGCTCCCAAATGTACATCCTTAGTTTGATTATCTTTCAGGACTTGACTTGGCTGTCGTTTCCTACAAAAGTTTCACTGAACATCAGGGACCAAGGTGTCTTTTCCTCAGGGCCTGCCTCAATTTAATCCCTTATTGGGTTATATCACAGTTACTCACTTATGTGCCCCCTTTCATGGCAAAGAACATGTGCTTTGTCTTACTCATCTTTATAACCCCACCCCATGCACTGTTCCTGACATAAAGCAAATGCTCAGTGAATATCTTTGAACTGCTGGAGGGGATTATAGTTGCTTGATCAGTACTACAATTCATGAAAGTAATCCATGCATTTGAATGACAGGATAGGTTTTTTTTTTTTTTTTTAAGATTTTATTTATTTGACAGAGAGAAACACAGCCAGAGAGGGAACACAAGCAGGGGGAGTGAGAGAGGCAGAAGCAGGCCCCCCGCCAAACAGGGAGCCCGACATGGGGCTTGATCCGGGGTCTCCGGGATCGTGACCTGAGCTGAAGGCAGTCACTTAACCAACTGAGCCACCCAGGCGCCCCAGGATAGGTTATTTTTAAGTTAAAAATAATAGTCATAGAATTTCAGATTGAACAGTAAAGATTAATAGTCTATGGCTATTGCTTAAAAGAGCAAGGAGGTATAAAGTGGTCATCCAGCTCACTTTGTCAAATATTTGGAGGAGCTTAGAAGACTAACACTTGAGAATAAAAAGCAAAGAAGGATACGAAGTGTGAGGTTCGGTTAAGTAAAAGACTTCAGAAAAATGTGCATAACTTGGATTTTTTAAATTTTGTTTTTGTTTTTTTCACCACTGAGTCTGCACTGTTGCTAAGAAAGGACATGCACTAGAAAGAGCAAAACTTTTGAAGCCAGACAGATCTAGGTTCCAGTTCAAGCTCCATAATTTGTTAGCTGTGTCCATGGCTTCTCCAAGCCTCAGTTTCTTCTTCTGTTACATGAAGATAGTAACTCCCATGTTTTACAGTTGTAGAGGGTAGCATTACAGCTATCATAGAACAGGCAGACAATAAAAAGTAACTCAACACCTCTCATTTCTGCTATTCTGTTTTTCAATTAATAACATGTTGTTTTTTACTTTCTCTACTTGGCTTATCACATGGTTTCACTTACTTGCGGTACATAAGGGGTAACCTAGAGGACTGTAGGAGAAGGAAAGTAAATGGAAAGTAGGGTAATCCAGGAAGAGAAATGAAACAACAGAGACTTTGGACACAGAAAAAAACTGAGGGACTTGGAGGGAGGGGGGTAGGGGATGGGAGAGCCTGGTAGTGGGTACTGGGGACACCTATTGCATGGAGCACTGGGTGTGGGGAATGGGGAATGAATCTTGGAACACTGGGAAAAAAAATTAAGTAACAATAACAAAAAAAAGAAATTAAAGAAAAACAATAACATGTTGTTTTTGTGGTAAGGGACAGAACAGTTCTTATCACCTTACCTTAAATCATTTAGTTCATTCTTTTTAGTTTTTATTTTTTTCCAGTTTTATTGATATATAGTTGACATACAATACTGTATAAACTTAAGGTATACAGCATAGTGATTTGACATACATATATTGTGAAAATGATTACTATAATAAATTAATATCCATCACCTGATATAGGTACAAAAGAAAAAAAAATGTAGGGTTTGTGTGTGTGTGTCTGATGAGAACTCTTAGGATCTACACTCAACAACTTTCAAATATACCATACAGCAGTGCTAACTAGTGTTAACAGTGTTCTACATTATATTTCCAGTATAATCACATTCCTTTTTGAAATATATTCTCTTTTTTATTGAAGTGTGGTTGGTACCCATGTTACATTAGTTTCAGCTGTACCACATAGTGATTTCCAAGTCTATACACTATGCTGTCCTCACCACAAGTATAGCTACTATCTGTCACCATACAATGCTATTATAATATCAATGACTGTATTTTGTATGTTGTACCTTTTAGTAACATTATTTTTTATGATTATTGTGAAATACATGCTCATTTTAGATAATTTAGAAAATACAGAAAAATACAACGGCATCATTAAAACCATCTTTCTATCCCCCAGTGAAGCCATCAGGAGATAGTTGGATAGATGAGTCTGGCTTCCAGAAGAGAGGTCTGGGCTGGCTGGATATGCAAATCACTAGTCCTCAATGGATACATGGGAACTGAAGTTGACAGACTTGGTGAATTAACCCAGGGAGAATATGTGGGTTGAGAGGAAAAGAAAGTCTAGGATGTAGTCCTAAGATAAACCATGTGGGAGAAAAAGATATGTACAAGCACCAGACTTCATAAAAGTCTGACCTCAATGCAGCTAGATGATGAGAATGTATCACTACAATGGAAGGAAACAGGATTAACTGTAAACAAAATACTTTCTCCATTCCTAGTCTTCCTTTAAATACCTTTTTCTTGGGCGCCTGGGTGGCTCAGTTGGTTGGGCAACTGCCTTCAGCTCGGGTCATGATCCCGGAGACCCGGGATCGAGCCCCACATTGGGCTCCCTGCTCGGCGTGAAGCCTGCTTCTCCCTCTCTCACTCCCCCTGCTTGTGTTCCCTCTCTGGCTATGTTTCTCTCTGTCAAATAAATAAATTATAAATAAATAAATAAATAAATAAATAAATAAATAAATAAATAAATAAATAAATGAATGCCTTTTTCTTCTTTCAGTTGAAATTAGCTTCCTTCAAGGGCATTCCATAACCAGGGCCACAGGTCTTGAGCAGGCTGGTTTCCATGCACTCAGATTGGGTTGCCACCCAGGAAGAAGTGGTGCCTTTTTCTAATTACACAAAGGCACTAGCTGGCAGTGACCCTACCAGTGACCTTACCAATTATTTTACTTTCTTCCCACAGCCAAAATTGTTATGAATGCAGAATGATGTTTTTATATATGTCGATAGAAATGTATTTATCCTAGAGTACTACCTTAGTCAACATATACCCTCTAAGGTTTGTGTTTTATGGTTTTCATAACAAGTAACTCCAGGGAACCCCATCAGTACTGAATTCCATGTAGTACTTCAGGGGATGACATACACATAGAATGCAATGACAATTTATGAGAAATTTAAGGCTCTGTTCTTATTTGAAAGAATATGTCTAGAGAAAAGACGAAAAATTTTTCTAGTTGGGAGATTTTCTGAGTGTGTGGGACTCTCTCCAAGAGATCTCTGAAAGATGATGCCTACTCAATTTGTCTTGAAGGAAGCCTTAGATATTTGAAGACAACTTTGGAGTGGGAATGCCTTAGAAGGGTTGCTCCAAAACTCTCAGCCCCATCTCCACAGTCAGGGGGAGGCAAGGCCATAGCAACCACACTGGTTGCTTATCTGACAACCTTCTTCCTCTTCCTAACAGAATTCAGATTTGCGCAGGTTTTTGCCCTTCTCTGAGTGGCCAGCTATTGTCTAAAAGTTGAGACCCATCACTAGCATCAGAGAAGTAATAATTCTTGCCAGTGATTGACCAAATCTTGAGAATGTGATACACGGGAAGGAGATTTGCATAGGTAGCTTCTAGGAAACATTTCCTTCTGGATCTTAAAAGGAGACCTAAGAGAAGGGCACCTTGGTGGCTCCGTCAGTTAAGTATGAGACTCTTTTTTTTTTTTTTTTTTTATTCTAAAAGAGTAAAACAGAACTGAGTTTATTTTCTGTTAACTTTACATCAAAGAGTTCTTCCTTAATACTTTTTTTTTTTTTTTTATTGTTACTAAATTTTTTTTTCCAGTGTTTCAAGATTCATTCCCCATTCCCCACACCCAGTGCTCCCCGCTTTAGGTGTCCCCAGTACCCACCACCAGGCTCTCCCATCCCTCCACCCCCCTCCCTCCAAGTCCCTCAGTTTGTTTCTGTGTTCAAAGTCTGTTGTTTCGTTTCCCTCCCTA
>PITA01008865.1:0-81518 GCA_004023965.1 Spilogale gracilis | reverse complement strand
AAGAGACTGTCCTTTTCCCACTGGATATTTTTTCCTGCTTTGTCAAAGATGATTTGACCATAGATCTGTGGGTCCATATGTGGGCTCTCCACCCTGTTCCATTGGTCTGTTTCTCTGTTTTTATGCCAGTACCATGCTGTCTTGGTAATCACGGCTTTGTAATAAAGCCTGAAGTCAGGTAATGAGATGCCCCCAGCTTACCCCTCTCCCTTCTAAAACAAACAAAAACTCCCCCAAACCAAAATGGTTGTGGATGGGTCATTATTCTGGGACAAGTTTGTGGTGATCTGTTTGGATTTATCAGTTTCATCACCATAGGATGCTGATCATTTCTGACTCACTTCTTTCTTGACCTCCTGACCCATTCAAACAACTATCAGCCCATTTGCCTTGCTCATCTGTATGTCCCTTGCTCCACAAACTCAGTATATTCAAAACTGTCCTTGTTCTTCTCCACGACCTCTATAGTTTTGCTTCAGAATCTCCATGTTTTCCTCTTCCTAGTGGTAGGTGTGAATATACACTGAGTTTGCTAAAGCTGAAACTTTATGTCCTCCTAGGCTCTACTCTCTCTCTAAGCTTTCCTGTCTGATCAGTTACCTCTGAGAACTTGCCTGCCTCTGGCCCCTCTTCATCATGTCTGCTGCTGCTGCTCTGGCTAGCCCTGTTCTCTCTGGGCCACATGGAGGGACAGAGAGAGCAATAATGGAGAACTTAAGCATTAGTGTGACAGCTGTGCCCCAAAGGCAGAATTTTATTTTACTTTATTTATTTATTTTTTTTAAAGATTTTATTTATTTGACAGAGAGAAACAGAGCCAGAGAGGGAACACAAGCAGGGGGAGTGAGAGAGGGAGAAGCAGGCTTCCCGCCGAGCAGGGAGCCCGATGTGGGACTCGATCCCGGGTCTCCAGGATCATGACCTGAGCCGAAGGCAGTCGCCCAACCAACTGAGCCACCCAGGCGCCCCACCAAAGGCAGAATTTTAAAAGAGAGAGGACAATGTCTACACAAGCAGGAGATTATGAGTACAAAGTAGGCAATGTAAATTGAGGAATATATGGATATGGGAAAGAACCAATTAGAAATCTTTGAAATGGGAAATACATATGGTATAAGTGAAATACAGAAAAAAACTATAAAAGATAAATAAAAACCATAAAATGCATTGACAGAGTAACCCTAGAGTAGATTTGGCTTAAGAGGGAATTGATATTTTGGAGGATGAAAATGAGGATGAAAAGTCATCCAGGACGTGGCCCAAAAGAGGAAAAAATGAAAAATATCAACATGAAGTTGTGTTAAAAGGATACATTAAGAGATTTTGGCCTATGTCTAGTTGGCAGTCCTACCAATAAAGAATGGACTGAATGGTGGAGAAGCAATATTTGATGAGAATCTTGGCTAATAACTTACCCCTCTGGAATTAAAGCTTCCACAGTGGGAGAGAACAGGTGCTCTGGATTTGGCTGGTTGGATGAGTAGAGACTCTGCTATGAGGAGTTAAATGGACTTAATACTTTGTCCGGGAGCCACAGGGCAAGGACAGTTTTATAAGCAGGGGTTGGACACAGTGTCATTTGTACTTTTAGAATATTTCTCTGCTGAAAACTACCTAGAAGGCAGCCTAAAATCTCCCAATTCATTTTCAGAAGGAAAAGCAGAATGCTAGAGTTCATTTTTGCCCACTTACACTGATTTTTCAGCTGAGGGGAGAAATGTTTGCTGTCTTTCTCTTTATGTTTTTTGTGAGAGAGAAAATGAAATAAGAGAGATTAATTAGGCAGTCCTCGCAATAGTCCAGGCGAGAAGTGCTATGCCGTGGCTTACAATCGTGATAGGAGACAGAAAGAGGTGAAACACATGTCTTGTCAAGATGTATAAGAAGATTAAATTAACAGGAAATTGATGATTGATTATATGTTATGGGGGTAAGGGGGAGGGAAATGTTGATGATTTCGGGATTTCTTGTAGGAATAGCTGCACAATTGGTGGTGACAGCTGTCAGGATAGAAAGCACTGGTGGAGGGATATTTAGGTGACTCCTGGTCCAGAACCTTACAGGTGGATTCAGGAGAATAAGGCAGGTATCTATATAGTTGTACATCCTTTCAGTTTATCTTTGGGTTTCAGGACACTGGCCAATTTGTCCACCGATCTGGTCTCTGGCCACCAGGGCAATCATATATTATTGGAAAATGCACATTTGATTATGTTACTTTCCTGCTTTAAAAACTCGTATTGGGTCCAAATCATCAAAAGCTGTTAGTAGTATTTAGGCATCTTTAGCATCTGGCTTGCTTTTGTTCCCTCTCCCATTCATGCATATGATGACATGGCCCGCTCCTCCGTATGCCACACGAACATCCATTTAGCTATACCTTTGCATTTACTATACCTTCAACCAGGAGTGCCCTGAACATCTACTTTTAATTGCTTCTCTGTACCCTTGGGTAGAATGAAGAAGAAGGTTTAGAGAGTCACTCATGAGATGGACTTGGTAGTCAATCTGACAAATAACAGGAAGGGCAAGGAAGCTGTAATGTTGATTGCAAACTTATTTTCTGGCAAACAAGAAGATGAGTAAAAGTTGGAAATTGAGAAAGAGAGTTTTGGGGAAAGGTTTGAGTTTGAGGTTATGGAACAATGCACACTGAAGTTAAAATGGCCTGAGACACGAGGCACCTGGGTGGCTCAGTTGTTGGGCATCTGCCTTCGACTCAGGTCATGATCCCAGACTCCTGGGATTGAGTCCTGCATTGAGTTCCCTGCTCAGCGGGAAGCCTGCTTCCCCCTCTCCCCCTCTTCCTGCTTGTGTTCCCTCTCTAGCTGTGTTTCTCTCTGTCAAATAAATAAATAAAATCTTTAAAAAAATAAAATAAAATATAGTAAAATGACCTGAGATTGAAGGGAACTACAGCAAAGTGAGGGCTGGGGGTGTGGATTTGAGCTTAAGGTAAGAAGGGAACCTGAGCACAGAGAATTCTTCTATTGGATATCAAAAGTCTCAGTGTTGGGGCTCAGTGGGTTGGGTGTCCAACTCTTGATTTCAGCTCAGGTTGTGATCTTGTGGGTCGTGAAATCAGACCTTGCACCAGACTCTGCCTTCAGCAGAGTCTGCTTGAGATTCTCTCCCTCTGCCCCTTTCCCAAATCATGCACACATGCACACATGCTCTCTCTCTCAAATAAATAAATAAATCTTAAAAAACAAACAAACAAACAAACAAACAAAAAACCAAACATAGGCTCAGTTGGGGTGCCTTGTTGACTCAGTTAAGTGTCTTGTCTTTGGCTCAGGTCGTGATCTCAGGGTCCTTGGGATCAAGCCCTGCATTAGGTTCCCTGCTCAGTGGGGAATCTGCTTCTCCCTCTCCCTCTGCCCCTCCACCCTGCTCATGCCTCTCTCTTTCTCTCTCTCTCTCTCTCTCTCCCCCTCCCTCCCCGCCCCCTCTTTCTTAATTAATTAATTAATTAATTAAAAGAAAGTTCAGTGTTAACTTAGGATTTCGTCGTAACTTATGTGGGTGATGCATGATACAAGGTCACCTACTGTTCTCATTGTAGCACTGAATCATCATGCCTTAAATCAGATTTATGGTGAACTCACTCTGTGCCAGGCCATCCATACTTTCAGCACCGTTTCCTTGGCTGTTAGCTTTGGGCACTATGGCTTGTTGTTTGCAGTTACCAGGACTCCAAATGTGAGCTGGAGTTACAGAGCAAGACTTCTGGAATGATATAGGATTGGTTCAAATTCTGGCTTTGTTCCATGTACTTTGAAGTTTTGAGCAGCTACTTAATAGCTCAAGATCTTCATACAGTTTTCACTTCTGTAAGATAGACTTTGTAATACCATCTTGTAGGGGAAGTGCAGTAGTCGCTCAGTAAGTCGCTGCTGCTCTTATCAGTGTCGGAGAGGCTGGCCAAGTGACGATAGATAATAGAAGTCTGCGTTGGTGATATGTTAGAGGTAAGGAAGTTTTAGAAAGTGCGTGAGGTTGTGGCCCTCATTTGCGTAGTCCAGACAGTTCCAGAAGAGTCTGTTTTATTACTCTTCAAGATAGTGGTTTGGCCTTGGATTGTCGTTATCCCGTTCCTGGGACATGTATTTGACATCTGGAAGCCCGTGTCCTTTACTGCTTGCTGGCAGATGTCTTAGCACATCAATTACCATCCAAGAAAGAAGGATGAGGGGCGCCTGGGTGGCTCAGTTGGTAAGCATCTGCTTTTGGCTCAGGTCATGATCCTGGAGTCCCGGGATTGATCCCCTCATGGGGTCCCTGCTCCGCAGGAAGCCTGCTTCTCCCACTCTCACTCTCCCTGCTTGTGTTCCCTCTCTAGCTGTGTTTCTCTCTGTCAAATAAGTAAAATCTTAAAAAAAAAAAGGAATAATAATAATAATAATAATTATAATAATGAATTGGCTTTAGTTCATTCACATATAAAGAAGGAAACCCACTACATGGCAAAGAGAGTTAAGAAGTAAAAGGGGGGGAAAACTGAAAAAGTAAACTCACTTCTTAAAACTCCCTTTACCACTAGTTCCTGTCAGTGTGCTTTTGACTACTGTGTCCTATCCAGTCTTGGTTTCTTGGCAGTTGATAAACCTTTGTAATCCTGTGTTTAAATGGAACCTGAACCTTACTTTGCCTTCAGAGCTTTTTCTGGCTTTCTTGTATCTGCTCACTTGGTCTGATAATACCCTCTCCACTAGGGTTGATAGTCATTTTGGTTTATCCTACTGAGCCTGTCTGCCTTCTACGTTTTATTTATTTATTTATTTATTTATTTATTTATTTATGATTTTATTTATTTATTTGACATGAAGAGAAAGCACACAAATGAGCACAAGCAGGGGGGAATGGCAGGCAGAGGGAGAAGCAGCCCCCCGCCCCGAGCCTGATGAGGGCCTCTATATCAGGACACCCGGATCATGGCCTGAGCCGAAGGCAGATGCTTAACTAACAGAGCCCCCCAGGCACCTCTGCCTTTTAGATTGTTAAACCACGCATATAAATACTCTTCACCTTCCACGTATGAACTTGACACCAATAAGAAGACTGTGTGACATGAGTGAGGGTAGGCAGACCGTAAAACTTGATTTGGTCTGCAGTGTGAATCCCTTGTTTTTACATAGAAGAGAACACTTAGTGGCCAAGTGTGTGGCTGAGTAAAATGGCGGCCAGCCAGAGGACAGTCATCTTGTAGTACTTCTGGGCAAGGACTGATACTAAGGATGTTGAAGGGGGTGTAGGGATTGAGAAATTGATTGTTTTTGCTGCCTGAGATATTGAAATTTTGGGGGAAATTTGTTTCTTGTATCTCTGGCAATAGAGAGATTAGGACAATGTAAACCAGGCAAGGACCAGGAAGGAGAATCACAGTAGATAATTTGATATGAGTAGTGCTTCATTTTTGCATTGTTCCTTTTTATGTTTTTGTCACTTTCTAAAATCAGTTTTCCTTACAATTGAAGAGAAATACAGTGTCTGCTGAGAAGTATGTCAGAATACCTAAAAGAGAAAGGTTTTACCACTTTCTTTAACCCACTAACACACAAGAGTGCTAATTATTTATGTCTCTGCTAATTGACACGGACCAGTGATTTTTATGATGCAAAGATTGTACTTTATATGGCTAAAATGTAATATTTAATTAGTTTCTTAAAGTTCGGAATAAGTCATTATAAGGAAATCATTTTTGAAACGAATCCTCATTTGTCAAGAAAAAGGTGGCATAGCCTGTCATCTTTTAGTTTTTAAAGTTAACATGATACACGGGGTTTTACTACTTTGGAGATGTCATGAGCCCCTTTGTCACTTCTGACAATTCCTGCAGTCTTGTGTCAGTGACTCATATTGGAACTCTTGTCAAAATACTTGCTTTCCAAGAAACACCTAAATTTGCCCCAGAAGAGTGTGTTTTTCTGTCATTCTTTTTCAGATTATTTAGCCTGCTATTAGGAAAATAGAGGATGCATGTACACACTACTCAGGGCTCATCAGATTCCTCCCCGCTAAAGCTGTGTGGCTCCAAAGCATGGAGAGTAGTTACGGGGCTCATTGTGGGGTAGACAGAGCTGTTCTAAGATGGCTAGTATCCCTGACACAATGTTAGGAAGCCCTCTGGAGCAAGGCTGGTTATCCTTTCTCCGAATCATATTCTAGGCTAAGTTGTAGTTAACATGCGTTTCCCTTCTCAGAGATGTCCTGACGTTTGGGAGCTGGGTTTCTTTCCTTTCTGGGCCAACATTACTCATAACTGCCATGCAGACTATGTTCAATGAATTTCCATTTATAAAGCAAAGTAGAATCCCAAGCGCTGTGCTGTATCACTTCTAAGTGTTATAATAACGCATCTGTCACATTCTTTAAAGCATTGGAGAAAGGCGTTTTAATAGTCTAGGACCAAAAAACTTGTGGAAAACAGTTCTGCAATTAAAGGACTGTAAGATGATGCCCATGTGGAAGGGCCAATGCATGGCAGGGATCAGGGATTGCTTCTGCTTCCCCCTTGCTACATTTCCTCTTTAGCTCCTGCCTGAGCTTTAGTGGCAGTCAGAGAGAGACCAGAAGAAAGGGAAAGAAGCTAAATGTCTGCAAAAAGATGTGTTCTTAATCAAACTGTACATTAATTGCATGTCGTGCGGGCGTCTGGCAGCCACTCGCTTGGGAGGTGACCGAGATGTCTCAGAGGTGAATTCTGCCTCCAATGGAAGTAGAATCAAGTGGGCAGACGAAATGAACATGAGCCAAAGAAGGAAGAACAGGTGGAGATGAGAGCCAAAGGCAGCACCGGGGCCAGAGTCACTCAAGGGAAAAAAAGGAGTTGGGTATTCATCCATGCATTTATGTAGCCAACTTTTTAAAAAAGTACTGCAAATGAGAATTCAAAGAGGCTGTTCATTGTACACTCGTACACCATGCGGAACTGTACTCTGTCCTGGGTGCTGTCTCAGAGCTTTTACTCAGGCCATCTCAATTCAGACTCATGAAGATAGAAATACTGAGGGAAGTTGTAAGCCTCAGGTTACGAAACCCTGAGCTGCAGAAGCCGAGGGTTCAAGCCCAGGAAGTCATTTATTTATTTTCTTTCTCTCGTTCTTTCTTTCTTCCTCTCTTTCTTCCTCTCTTTCTTCCTTCCTTCCTTCCTTCCTTCCTTCCTTCCTTCCTTTCTTTCTTTCTTTCTTTCTTTCTTGTTTTTTTTTTAAAGATTTTATTTATTTATTAGACAGAGAGAAACACAGCCAGAGAGGGAACACAAGCAGGGGGAGTGAGAGAGGGAGAAGCAGGCCTCCCGCGGAGCAGGGAGAACGATGTGGGGCTCGATCCTTGGACTCCAGGATCATGACCTGAGCCGAAGGCACTTAACCAATTGAACCACCCAGGCACCCCAGGAAGTCATTTTCTAAAGTTGTTCTAGAATTCTAAGTTGAGGGAAGATCTCCAAAAGTGGGCAGAGGATTAAAAACTCCGCATTCTAAATGTTTGTCTGGTGTCTGTTAACTTAATGTCATCACAGAAGCATTTTTCCCCCCGACTTTGGCTTATTAAAAACATTTGAAATGAATGCACTTTCAATGATGCAGGCTTTCTTTGCCGGGGGATGTTGGTTTTAGGAAAAGTGTGTGCCCGAGAAGCAAATGTCAGGTGAGAACTGTGACCCGCAATCTCACAGGCATGGGGTCCCCTGGGCTGGGGGTGCTGCCAGCCTCCACAGGCTGATGTCAGGGTGGCAGTGTGGGCACTGACGGGCTTGAGAGTCCCGAGGTGAGCACTGGGGCTGTGTAAGTCTCCAGGCCAGGTGCCCTGGCCACGGACAGGAGCAGGCTGTAAATAGGGGTGGTGCTTATCAGAGGCATGTCAGGGAGGGAACGCAGAAGCAGCAGAACCACAGGGCCGTCTCCAGGGAAGGAGACTTGAGGCATGTTGGACTCTGCCCCCTCCAAAATAAATAAGCAGGGATTCCCAAGGATGTTTCTTCTCTGGGTTCTCTGATGTTTTCAAGGAGCCATGTGGTTAGGGTGGGAGAATAATTTTTTTAAGAGATAAAAGGGAGCTGAGAGGAAGATCTGGTTTAGTAAGGAAGAAGATGAAGTGTTAAGCCCGAAGGGATGATGGGATCCACGTGGATCCACACGAGGGGTTATTGGAAATGCTGGACCAGACCCTAGAAGGGGGTGAGAGTGAGAGGCATGGATTCAGGAATTTATGATACTGACATTTCATTAAAGGCAAGGGAGAGATAATAAAAAGGAAAGCAAAGGACCAACACCAACGTTAAGGAGCAGAATGAAGAGAGGGTTGCCAGAGATGTAGATTAAAAATGAATTGCTAGGGAATTTGGCTATTCTCAAAAATCTAGCTGATTTTATGAAAAGTAGGTAAACAAATCTTTTTGTGTAGGAAATTTGCTTTCTGGCCTTATTGTCTTGGGCAAATGAGGTTGAATAAAGGAATTCTTTTGGAGAATAAGAGTTAAAATTAAAAGGGAGGAATAAATCTTTAAAAACAATAATTTAATTGTGAATTTAATTTTGAATTTAATTGTTGGCACATCATACTTTGCCAATCAGATTCATATGGGAATGCATACTTTGTTTGACAAATAAAAATGTTTCTGCCAACATTAAAATTTTCCCAGAATAATAGACAGTGAAGAAATACTTTTGTATGCTGCAAGATAACCTCACCATCTAAGGGGAAGGAGGAAAAGAGTGTGGTGTTCTGAGGCCATCCTTGATCCCGGGAATTTTGAAATCTGATAACTATCTGACCCTCCAGGTAATCTTTAAAAACACTCCTGCTCTTCCCACCTCAGCTCACTGCTGAGTCCAAGAAGATAGTTGTGACCTTCAAACAAAAAGCTTAAGGCATTTAGGTACTTTCTAAAAAAATTTTAAGTAGGCTTCACACCCAGAGTGGGGCTCAGACTCATGACCCGGAGACCCACAGACCCTAGCTCTACTGATGGAAACGGCCAGGTGCCCCAGTTACGATTTTTTTTTTAAAGTTATGGAAACATCTTGGTAGTTAAAATAATTTTGTCTCAATATTCTAAGTCCAGGTATATTCAGAGTATAGAATTTGATTTCTAGTTCCTTTAGGCTTTTTGAAATCACAGAAGGAGAACTAGTTTTCAGCCTGTTAGACCACATTTTCTTCTCCCTTGGGGCCTTTTGTCTCCATGAGGTGAAAGACAGATTGATCATCGGGTCTACTGGAAGCTCTCAAGGTATCACCTCCTCTCTAGTCTCAGCTGTCCGGGCATATAGGCAGAAAGCTCTTTTGTCGCCTGAGCAAATGTTAACTAAAACATGGACAGAGTAGTGTCTGGCTTGGAATTTAAATCCGGCAAAACTCGTGTCAGACTGAAGGCTGGATGCAGGAAGCGAGAGAAGTGGTGACACCGGGCTAGCGTGTTCTGCTTGGGGGGTCTTGTTCAGTCCAGCTGATGGTCGTGCTGCTCACCGGCATGACCTTGCTGGAGGGATGGTGACCGTCATTTGACTGGTATCTGGTTTATCACCCTTTGGATTACACTCATCATCAGCGAGTTTGCTCAGTGCTCTTCTGAGCCATGAATCTCAGAACTCCGTCTAGAGTTCCCTGTGTGGGGAGTGGTGACAGCCCTCACGTGTCAATCACTTATAGCCCACCGCTGCTTAGAGCCTTCCAGGGTAGTTTCCGTGGTAGGAAGACAGCTGTGTACTAATTAATCCCGGCTATTCTTCAGAATAATTTGCTTTATATTCAACACTTTTTTTTTTTTTTTGCTTTGTTTGTTTTTTTAAGATTTTATTTATTTGACAGAAATACAGCGAGAGAGGGAACACAAGCAGGGGGAGTGAGAGAGGGAGAAGCAGGCTTCCCGCCTAGCAGGGAGCCCAATATGGGACTCTATCTGGGTCTCCGGGATCATGACCTGAGCTGAAGGCAGTCACTTAACCAACTGAGCCACCCAGGGGCCCCGCTTTGTTTGTTTTTTAACAGAAAGTGGATGTGTGGCTTTTCCATGACTAGAAATATACTGAGTCTCCTTTTAGATTCTCTTAGCACCTGTATATATGATAAGTAGTACTGAAGGCTGGAGATTAACATAGATGAATTAAGATGTCTTGTTCTCAAGGGAGAAGAAGAAAGACATACAAAGTTTTTAGGAGTGATTTAATGTACTAAGTACATAGAGGGAGTGATCTTTGTGTGGTTGGGGAGATCATGGACATCTGCTTGGACGAGGTGACTTTGACATGGATATTAGTGATAGTAAGGGTTCATTGTTAGAGCTGAAACAGGAAGAAGAGGGGCATTGCAACAAACGGTGTAAGGTGAAAGTATGGAAGTGGGATTCTTTTTTTTGGTGAATCAGGATCCAGAAGCATGGGCAACACGTATAACATTAGTAGAAAGTGAGCCCAGATCGTGGAAGGCCTCAGATGACAAGTTAATTAAGGGATTTCTACCATATAGGTGATGGTCACTAGGGATCTATAGAGGAAATTGGAGCAAAAAGAGTGACCTGAGCAAAGTTTGTAGGCAAAGTCCAATTTTTGTCTGATTATGGTCCTTGCAGGAGTTGGAGAGAAAACAACAACAACAAGTGGGGATGTGGGGGCTCATTTACAGGGATCTGTTCATGGGGTCCCGAGAACTCTTAACAAAGGTGGTAGTGAGGTCTGGAAAGAACAAAGGGGAGAGAAGCTGTGAAGGAAAAATGATGAGCTCAGTGTAAAGGTGTATATCACAAAACAGGGTAAAGAAAAGGGGGAAGGCAAAGAATTGTCTAGAAATGTATGTGAAAAAAACTGCCCAAAGTAGGCAAGTTGAGTGTCGGAAGTCATGGAAGGTGGGAATGAATTCTTGTGCTGGTGAAGCATTTGACGGAGAATTTGTGGTGAGTGGTTAGTGATGGAGAGCTGGGACTTGGGAGGTGGAGCTAGAGGTGATGGGGCTGGGGGAAGGTTCCTCTGATAACAGGGATTGGGACACAGAGTATCTGCCTTTTAGAAGAGTAGTTAGGAGGTGAGAAGTCATCATGTGAAAATGCTACAGTCTTGTAACCAAGCAGGCCTGAGCAGGGATGGAATGAAGACTCTAGAGGTTCCCTGTTCAGAAGCGGGAGTGGTGCCCTCAGGGCAAGACATCATGGTGGGGGTGGGGGACCTTTGGGGCAAGGCTATTGTTGGGACAGATGGATGGGTGAGAGTGATGGTTTTTTGTTTGTGTCTTCAATAAGATACCTGACTGAAATGCTATATCTAGCAAGCTGTCAGAGATTTGCAAGAGAGTATTTGGGGCCAGAACTATATATACACTCAGGGCAGTTGAAGTGAATGAGGAACTGACTGATGGGTAAAAGCGGAAGAGAGAAGCACAGAAATTTGGAGTTAGCTAGAGGCAAAAGAGGGACAACAGGGACTCTTTTGGGTTTTATTGAAGATTTATTGGTTAAAACAGTAGGAAACTGAAGGAAATCCCATAGGAGCTCTGGGAAGAAGGTTTCAAAAAGAAGGTAGTAGTAACGGAGTCCAATAAGGTGGCCACACTGAGGGAACTGAGGACTGGAAGGCGCTCGGAAAGCGAGAAGAATGCAGGGGGCAGGTGTGGGAAGTGGGTCGTCGTGCTGCCAGTCCCCATCATCACATAACATGCATTTTAAGTGGTGAAGGCTGTGTGATGGCGTGCATTATGTGTTGTTAACTGTGATTCCTTTTTCCGTTGGTAATTTAGAGCTTTTCTCTTATCTTTGTTAAATCTCTGAGTTCCCCCGCGGTCTGTACTCTTCTCATATAGCCAGCTGAAGACTATTCTAAATATAATAGTACCCCATAGACTGCTGTCTTTTCAGATTTGGTTCTGAATCTAAGAATCAGATCTGAATGAAAATCTAAGAAATTCCTCTCTGATAGCTCAGCGAGGAAGTCTAATTCTGGGAGCTGTTGTTTTAGGTGCCTTCTCCTACTTCAGCAACAGTGCTTTCTTGGTCTGATCTGTTATCACAAAGTAACTGAAGGCTGACATCAGCCCTGTGATGTAGATTTCAGTTTTGAGGCAAAAAGGAAGATGAGGGGGCTAAGACTGATGGGTCTTCCTGAAATATGATTAGCCTGGAGAAGGCTCTAGCAGTTGGAAGTGCAAAGTCCTGATCTTCTGGGCAGAATTTTATTCCTGAAGTTCCTTTGTCATTAGGTTGTGAGAACACCTTTGCCCCTTAGCTCACTGTTAAAGCCATAAACAGTAGGTAAGTTCTTGTGAAGCCCTTGGCTTATATGACATGTAAGTTCACTGTAGAACCCAATCTCCATTTCTCATCTTATTTTAAAGGAGACCAGCTCAGGGTGTCAGGATACCCCAGGACCTTTCCATCCCTCAGTGATTCTAGGTGCCCCTACTGCCCACTGGGTTTTTAGTTTAGTCAACCATTCTTTTCATCATATAGGGGTGGTCTCAGTCACAGAGACCAGAGCCCTGGTGGGAGGGAGTTCTTTGGAGGAATACTGTGAACTGACCTGGAGCTTTCAGCAGGGGCTGGAGGCCCTTTGAAAGGATGGTGAACAGTGTTCAGAATTCACCAGCAGGGCAGATATGGTAGCATTGTGTCTAAGGGCAAGAATGGAAGGAGACAGTGCAACCCATTCTGTGATATGAGAGGGTAAGAAACCAGAACCTCAGTCCTTTTTTAAATTTTTGCTCTTTGTATTAGTTCTCATGTAATTTGTTATAGCAGCCCTGAGGAGTGAATAGGACCTATGCCCATTTTACAGATAAATTGGTTGAGGTTTAGCAAATTAAGGTAATTGTAGGTTACATGACAGACAATTTAACGGAGCTAGGATTTGAAGTGGTTCTGCTTCACAGTTCCTTTCCCCATATCACATTGCCCTTCAGAAGGACAGAAGCAGAACATGTTTATGTGTAGACAGCTTTTCGTATATTTGTATCGGAAAATCCAAGACCATGTGTTGTGTTTCTTTGATTTTTCTTCCCCCTTTGTTTCTTGTCTGTGATTTGTTATTTGGATTGACACACTGCCACCCAACCCAGGGGACAGGCTGGGTCTGTTTGCATCCAAAGTAGAGAAGTTTCAACATTCTCTGGGTGAGCTGTGTGTGTGTGTGTGTGTGTCTGCTGCATTCCTTCTCTCCCGAGGCAGGCGGAGCACGGCTGGGGCTCTCCGGCCTGGAGCACAGCTGTAGCCAGCCAGCCAGTTGACACGCGCCACATGGTGTGACCCTGTCGTTACTCAGGAGCATCCAGCTCAAGCCGCTGCGTGATTGGAGTTGGTCAGGGCCACGGTTAGAAGAATTCTGTGCACTTTACAGGAATAATTTCGCAATGCCTCATATTCCATTTGCCACACGTTCTTGTAAAACCGTCATGAATCCAAGCTTGTTCGCATAAAGCCAAGCTGCTGGTTGCCAGCTTCATGTGCGGATCCCGAGGAACTGCCGTTATCATTTGTCCTGGGGGCTTTCTTTGCCCCTGGGTTTGATCTTGATTTTAACGCAGCTAAGTTAAATATGATGCATATTTTGTTCAACTAGTAACATTAAGAATCGAAAAGAGGACCGCAAGGGCAGTAAATCATTAATATATTTGGTGGTGATGGCAGTAGATTATACTTTGAGAAAAATAACTGACTTATTGACAACAACCAAGAATAGCAAATGTAAATTCTCCTTAAATATCTTTTTATTAGGCTTCTTTTTCTTCTTCTTTTTATTTAAAATGATGAAATGAAACTAACAGCAGTTCCCTTTTTTTGCTATTTTGCAGAAAAAACCGCTGTCTGCAATAATAAAGGAAGTCTGTGATGGGTAAGTATGACTTAGGATTCACTGGAGTTGCTTTAGTCCAGAAATTGAGAAGGTAATAAAATATTCCTCAGCAATTATAAAATATTATTTCTAAGCCACTCCATGACCTGCCCAAAGACATCACGAATTGCTGTGTAAGATTTGCATGCCCTCTTATACCAAACATTACTGTTCCTCAAAGAGCGGAAAGTGTGTGCACGCTAGGATCGCTTTTATTTATTTTGAAAAGTTGTGGTTCATTCATCCTACTCAGCAGGGAGCAGTCTGAAGTTCCTGAGGTTAAATACACACCTCATCCGATATAAATTGAGAGGACCCTTTAGGTTCTCATAGAAGATAAAAGGATTTAAAAGATAAGCCCCCCCCCAAAAGAAAAGATAAGCCCGCGTGTAGTTTGGGGGCTACAGAAACTTCCCAGTGTTAGGACTTTCCTCCTTGTCTTTGGCTGCCCTAACCATCCAAAGGAGAAGCATGTAGAGAAGTTGCATGAGGTTTTTCTGCTTTCAGAGCAGAATTATGAAGCGAGCCTTACTTGGAGTTTATTTAAGCCTGGGGATACTTAATGGGAATGTTTCCATCAGCAGCATTTGTAGAACCCAGAGGCAGTGGGAAAGAAACAGTTACCAAAAATTCAAATTGCATTCATTTCTTTTGTTTTCCTTCTTTCTGCTCCACTCCTTCAAAATGGGGAGGAATGTCACTTTGTGTTTAAATGCCCCTGCTTAAAGCCATGAAGACGAAATATTCCAGGCACTAGGCGTGGAATAAGACCAAGAAGACCGAGATGATCCACACAGGAACTGGTTGGTCAGGCTAGTGTCCTCTTGTTTTAGGAGCTGCATTGTGGGGTGTGTTGGGTGTGGGCCCAACTGCAAGTGTAGGATGCTTCATTCATCTAACTGTGCCATGCTGGAGAGATGAAAATGACCATCGTTTGTTTTTCTCATCAGTTCCTGCTTCTGTTTTTAAGGTGGTCCCTTGCCAACCACGAGTACTTTGCACTGCAGCACGCCGACAGCTCCAACTTCTACATTACCGAAAAGGTAGGTCAGCCACAATATTGATACGCTCGTATCTAAAAAAGATAGATACGCTCGTATCTAAAAAAAATGAAAGCATGACTGATATTTCCTCTGTTCGGGACGAGATGAGACATGGTGTTCCAAATTTTAAATCTGTACGGTCCATGAAAATCGAGTGTACAGAGCGAACAACTGCTGCTTTAGGGTCAACAAGGCAGCGTTCAGCTCCTTGAAGACCAGACACCTTTCTGCATCCCGCTTAGCAACTACCTTCTGATAGTGAATTTACTGATTATTTTTCTTTTTTATTCCCTGGTTAAAGCACTTATTTGGTGGTTTAATGACTCCTTTCTCAGATTTTTTTTTTTTTTTTTTTTAAGAACCTCTAAATCCTGTTTAAAGGAGTTGAAACAGTGACAAGAAACCCTTCCAAAGGTGTCACTGTGTAGACGTGGAGTGTTCTATGGCTCCTGGGAACTTGCTTTCTTCTTGGATGATTTTTTTTTTTCTTTATTCTTTAGGAAGCTTGGAAGAGAGGGAGGGAGTGGTGAAGACTACAGTGGTTCCCGCAGCAAGTGAAAATAATGTCTTAGGGAGGTCCTTGATAGGAGAAGGAAAAGCTAATATTTATTCAGTATCTACTGTGTGCCAGGAGTTGGGCCATTCCCCCTGTGTGTGGTTTTCTTCCTCAAGACTAACCTGTGTTTTAGACAATACTGGCTTTGGTTAACAGATACGAAACTGAATCACGGAAGTCTGATGGCTTGGCCAATATCCCAGGGGTAGTAAATGTATAATCAAAAAGGAAGTCCAGACTTGGTGCTTCTGTCACTCTGCCTTTTGGGAATTTCTAGAAGAGCTTAGCATTAAGCTCCATGTTATGGAGAATTCACTCAAATACATGGAGCCAGTATTGTCCTTGTGGAACTTTATAAACTTGTGGGGTTTGGTGGGAAGGGAAGGGTCAACCCTGGGAACAGTTTTCTTTACAACAAGGTGATCAGCACTGGGACAGAAGTGAATACAAAATGTTCCTGGAGGAGGGAACATAGGGTGACCTCAGGCTCTAAGTTTTGTTCCTCCCAATGAGAAGTCCCTTGAGTGACCGTGGGTTTACCTGTGAATTAAGTGGTAGTGCAAGGAGGAGGCAATAACAAGGGTCCTGTTCCTCTCTGAGGGCTTGCTCTCCCCAGAGGAGTGTGTGTATGTGTGTGTGTGTGTGTGTGTGTGTGTGTGTGTGTGATCCAGTCCAGCCCAGGAGTATAGCCAGAGGTCTGGCTTCTTAGAAATTGCTTTGTTCTTCCCAGATGGACCCTGGGATTTTCATAACTGATCAGGTTTTCCTCTTCATACTAATTGACAGAAAGCTGAGAGTAGACAAGTAGACTAGATCTCCTGGCCTGTGTTAAATTGAATTTTGCTTGTTCCTTTGATTCATTCCACAAACACTTAGTTTCCTGTCTGTATTTTCCCTCAGCTTCATCTTCTCAATATTTTCCATCTCTTCTGTAAGACTTATGTGCTGTGCATGCTCTTCTTTGTGAGATAAAGAGGATATAAATAAATACGGTAAATGTTCATTGTTAAATGCATTGCTGAGGCTCTCTTTAAGCAGAATTCTGCCTCGTTTCAACTTGGTTCACCTTTTAGAGATAACTCAAATATTGCAACTTTTGGGGTATTATTGGAAAAGCTTAGATGGTTGTCTACTATTTGGAGCATAGTATAAAAAAGTGTAAAAATTATTACGTGGTGCTATTACAGGACAATTGAAGTTAAAGTATAGGGTTTTTCAAATATCACCAATTAGTGGGTGGTGATATCAATTTTGTTGGCTGCAGTAGCATTAAACATGAGAATATAATAGGATGGATCACACGGCACATCACCTCTCTTGTTTGTAGATCCTTGTGTTGTACACACATACACAATACTTGTGTGTTGTGCTGGGGTTATCCCCCTGGGTTGTGGTAAAACCATAACCAAAAGTCATGGCATCACAAATATGCCTGCCTTTGATTCATCTGTACCTTCTGTGTCCCTTGGGGTTGTCCTTATTGTCAGGAGACTTGAGTTGACTGGAGATTACTATGACAGGATTGAAGGGAGAAACTGTCAGAAATGTACGTTTTCAGACCCCATCCCCAGAGACTCAGACTGAATCGGCCTTGGATATGGCCTCGGATTTGGCATTTTTTTAGAGCCTCCCTGGAATTCTAATGTGGAAACCCCGGGGCCACTGGGAGGAATATAGGTCTGGGGCTGCTTTTTGGTACCCTGTGTACCATACAGAGGGCAATGTGAACAGAAATAATGCACTAAGTTTTATGTGGGAGTGTGTTTGGGTGCAGCCAATTCATAGAATAATGTATATTCAAATAACATTTATCCTTTTGTTCCAATCAAAATTAATGTATATTCAGAAAATCAAAACTACTTAGAATGGTGAGAAAATTGTTATTTTATCAGGCATCCCAGTCTTTTTTTTTTTTTTTTTTAAGAAAATCTTGTGTTGCCTGAGGAAACCGTTAATGTTGAGTTTGAAAGGGACTGCCACCTAAGTCTGTCACTCACTCTGGTCATCTTCAGTGGGTGGTAGCTGAGATTATTCTTCTATTAAGAGTTTAGGGAGTGAGAAAACTCATCCTCCCACTCAGTGCCCTTTGTTTGTAAATAAAATGTTATCAGTCTTTCTCCCGCAGCTGTTCCTGGGCACAGCTGTGTGTGCATGTGACACAGAGCTCCACGTGACACAGAGCTCCACTTGACACGCATGGGGCAGGAGAGAGACCTTGGATCCTGGGTCACAGGGGCAGACCTGGGCTGCCTCCCGTCTGTGTTAGGTCCGTCTAGCTCCTTGCAAGTGCTCCTAGAAATAGAGACCATTTTCCATTTTTAAGTAATCTACTTAGTATCATCTTGGTTACTTACAGCCCAGTGAGTTGTTAGGTAATATTTGCCTCTCCATGGTAACCAGTGACTAATGTTTGAAACTTATGTATGTTCTTCTTAGTTACTGATTTTCCCTTGCCTGTGACGTGGGTCTCCCTCCCTCTGCCAAAGACAGAATATCACCTGTGATTTTAAAGAAGAAGAAAAATTCTCCAGGCTCAACAAGCTAACACATTTTGTGACTGATGGATGGGTGCTTGGGATTCTCTTCCAAGAGCCTCAGGAAGGCACTGCCCCTATTTTTCTCATGTCATCCAAGCATATTTTCCAAAATAGTCTTCATTTGCTTCTTGGGTCCTTAAATCTGGTTTTTCAGGACAGTGGGAGAGATTATCATGCTGTTGGGTGGGGCTCAGCAAGAGCATGTCACGCAAGCCCCTTAGTAAAAGGCACAAGTAAGCGACTCGCAAGTTTAGACTCTGCCCCAGAGACTTTTATGTTTCAGGGTGATGTCCCGGAGAGAGAGGTAGGAGATAGGGAGAGAGAGGAGAGATAAAGAATGAAAAGTGAACTGTGAATCTTTTTTCACCTTGACAAATGAGATTGTAAGGTATTTAAGTGTACGTCATGGGGAATTGACCATATGTATACACTGTGATAGGGTTCCCCCCATGTCATTAACACCTCTGTTACCTCACCTATTGATTTATTTATTTGGTGGGAGCATTTAAGTCTTACTCTTTCAGCAAATTGCTGTTACATAATATAACACTATCTACCTTAGAGCCTCAGACCTTATTCATTTTGTAGCTGAAAGTTTCTGTTCTTTTACCAGTTTCTCCCTATTTGCATCCCCTCCACTCCAGCCCCTGGTAACCACTTTTCTTTTCTTTTTTTTCAAGATTTATTTATTTATTTTAGAAAGAGAGAGAGTGTGAGTGGGGGGAGGGGCAGAGGGAGAGAAATCTCCAAGCAGACTCCCCACTGAGTGCCGAACCTGAGGCAGGACTCCATGTGATGACCCGTGAGATCATGACCCAATCTGGAACCGAGAGTCAGAGGCTCAGCTGACAAGAGTCACCCAAGTGCCCCAGCTACTCTTCTACTCCTGGTTTCTATGAGTTTGACTTAAGTGATACCATGTAGTATTTGTTGTTCTCTGTCCCACTTACGTCACGTAGCCTAATGCCTTCAGGATCCATCCATGTTGTTGCTAATGGCAAGATTTCCTTCTTTCTCATGGTTGAGGAATATTCCATTGTATACATATACTGCATATTTTCAATCCATTTATATGTCAATGGCAATGAAGGGTGTTTCTATACCATGACTGTCATGAATAATGTTGCAGAGAACATGGAAGGGCATGTGTCTTTTCAACAGTCTACTTTCATTTCCTTGGGCAAATATTCAAAAGTGGGGCTTTTTTTATTAAAAAAAAGTTTTATTTTTGAAAGTTTGAGGAACCTCCATACTTTTCCCTATTGGCTGCACCAATGTACATTGGTGTATGAACGTTCCCTTTTCTCCACATCCTGGCCAACACTTATTTATGTATGATGGCCATTCTAACAGGTGAGAAGTGATATCTCATTGTAGTTTTGTTTGCATTTCCCTGAAAGTGAGTGATGTTGAGCAACTGCTCACGTATTTGTTGGCCATCTGTATGTCTTTGGAAAAATGCCCATTCAGTTTCTCTGCCCATTTTTTAAGAGGATTGTTTGGGTTTTTGCCATTGAGTTGTGTGAGTTCTTTGTATATTTTAGTTCTTTGTATATTTAACCCCTTATCAGTTATATGATTTGCTGTTATTTTCTCCCATTCCATGAGTTGCCTTTTCATTTTGTTGATGGTTTCCTTTGCTGTGAAGAAGGCTTTTTAGTGTGATGTATCCTACTTGTTTATTTTTGTGAATGTACGTATACTTGAAGTATTCCAGTGGAATTTGTCTTCCCCGAGTTTTATATAGAACAAGTGCTAAACATTTCAGCTCATTATCTCCTTTTGGTGTAGTGAGGCGTGTGTTCTTGTGTCCATTTTATAGTGAGGGGAGGTGAGAGCGAGAGAGGTCAGGCAGCAGGTTGTTGAGGTCACGCACGAGGGCAGTGGTCAAGCTGAGGCTTGGGCCCAGGTGGATCTAGGTCACCTCCTGGGCCCTGATCAGTTCATGATGCCTTTTTTTTACTGACCCCAGGCCAGTGATTCCGATGGTAAGCAGCTCAAGAAAATAAGTACAAGAAGCTACAGCCTATGATCATAGCTTCAGTCTGTGGCTTCTTTATTCCCTAAGAGGATAACTTGGATGAAGTTGTAATAGGTAGTCTTCCAGTCACAAGGGGTTAACAAAGCATAGTTGACCCTTGAGCAACATGGATTTGACTGGCACAGGTCCTCTTATACTTAGATTTTTTTAAAATGTAAATTCAGTACAGTTACTGTTAATGCATTATCTCTTCCTTATCATTTTCCTAATAACATTTTCTTTTTTTTTAGCTTCATTGTAAGAACACAGTATATAATACATATAACATACAAAAACGTGTGTTCATTGGCTGTTTATGTTATTGGCAATGCTTCCAGGCAATGGTAGGTTATTAGTAGCTCAGTTTTGGGGGAGTCCAAAACTATATGTGGATTTTGATTGAGTTTGGGGTTGGGGTCCCTGACTCCTGTGCTGTCACTGGTCAACTGTACATTTTCATTTGCCTTTGGTATGGATTGTATGATTGTCTAAGGTAGTATTATTGCACTAATACCATTCTTTTTAGGAGAGCTGCCCAATCATCCTTAACACTAAGCATGCAGAGAGCGAGAGGCAAGGTGAAGGCCACCATTGGTAGACTGTATACTCTACTGTGGATCCCTGCTACCACCTGGTGCAGAACGTGTGAAATCATGATACAGCTTGGCAGGATCTTACTTAGATGAATTCTTACTGTGTAGTAAGAGAAACGACCATGTCTCATTTGGGCTTTCTTGGCAAAGCTGGCATCAGCAACCTTTGGGAAGGAAATGATGTTTTTTGAGGGGCACCTCTTTTTATGCCATTCTCACTTCCCAGGTGCTCTTGGTTCTCAGAGGCCTGGAGCTTCCCAGAAGCCAGGCAGATAGGGATGGTGCCCCTGGGATTTGTATGTCCCGCCCTTTCAGGAGACTGCTTGATTATCCTGTGAAATTCATTTCATGTATCATGCATTGAGAACTGGCCTCCACAAAGAGCTTAGTGAGAAGAATATGTTCCATTCTCTGCATTCATGATCTCAAGGTCTAGTGGAGGAGAGAATCTTGGAATGGGCATGGGTTCTGAGGAAGGGAGCGGGGAGAACCACGTAATTACAGAAAGGAAGAGGGAACAAAAAGCAGGCTAACTATGTTGGATCTGAATTTGGGAAATATATCTCTTTAAAGGCTATGAGTTTGAGCACCCTGGCAGCCAGTTGAGGAGTCATTTGGTTTTGGGGAGCACCTGCCATGAGCATTTTTTTTTTAAAGATTTTATTTTATTTAATTGACAGAGAGAGATCACAAGCAGGCAGAGAGGCAGGCAGAGAGAGAGGAGGAAGCAGGCTCCCTGCTGAACAGAGAGCCCGACCTGGGCCTCGATCCCAGGACCCTGAGATCATGACCTGAGCCGAAGGCAGAGGCTTTAATCCACTGAGCCACCCAGGCGCCCTGCCATGAGCATTTGTCAACTGCTTGCTGTATGGCAAACTCTCTCTGCCGAGAGCCTCACATGGACTACTTGTCTTACTGAATCTTCAAAAAAAGCCTATAAACCAGGTTTTATTGCTACATGCTCCATTTTACAGAGGGAACAAGTGAGGCTCAGGAGTGTAAGTGTGCTGGCACCAGACTCAGGAAGACCAATTCTGGAGCCAGCGTCCCACGCTCTCAGGCTCTTCTGCAAGACAGGTGGGCATTTCGGCAGTTCTCATCATGCCAAATCATGCAAGGCACGCCAGCTCTCAGTGTCGGAGAGAAAAGTAGATCTTTCCGCCCTCTTTTTTTTTTTACCTCCTTGGTTTCCTCTGCTGGATGTCCTCACTCTACCAGCTCTTGGTCCTCCAGAAAGCCTTTGATTCTACACACACCTTCGACCAAGTAACCCAATTTGATCAGCATTGCTGAACCAAGCATTTTGCCTGAGAAATTCCGCAGAGATCCACACCTCGCCGGTAGAGTTCCTTTTCCATTTGGGACAAGGCTAGTGAGCCCAAGAGAACTGGTTCCATCTCTGTGTGGGACAGTCAGCTTTGTACAGAGATGGTGGGTGGCACCTCTAAAGGGACTCAGCTAACACAGGGGCACGTGTCTCTGTTGGCTGCTACACAGAACAGAGCTGGCTGCTCATGTGCCTGGCTCAAGAACGCCGTGATGAAGACAGTTCAAATTTGGACATATGCCTTGGGTAATTTTTATTTCAAACGTGCCCCTTTTTGTGTGATGGGCACAGGCTCTCTAATAAGAGAGAGAGTAGAGTAGGGACATTTGTGTTGGCCACATCTTCCTGCTTCGTCTTGGTGTCCTTAAGCACTAGGCATCTCATGCCAACTTGGCTCATCTTTTTTTTTTTTAATATTTTATCTATTTATTGAGAGAGAGACAGTGAGTGAGAGCATGAGAGGGGAGAAGGTCAGAGGGAGAAGCAGACTCCCCGCAGAACTGATATCGATGCGAGACTAGATCCCGGGACTCCAGGATCATGACCTGAGCTGAAGGCAGTGGCTTAACCAACTGAGCCACCCAGGCGCCCTCTTGGTTCATCTTTTAAAAGTGGCTAAAGTTTTGTGGGGTTGGAGGTATTTCTGAGAAAAATATGGGGAATTTTCTTCTATTTTAAGTATGATGTGAAAGTGCAACACATTTTAAATAATAAAATTAATAGTGACATCTTTCAAACTGTAGATCATCACTCAGTGGGAATGAAATCAGTCAGCAGAGGTTTAAGAATGGAGTATAAATGAGTACAAAAATAACAGTCTGTTATGTGTTTTGTGAAATATTTGCTTCTCATACATTCACAGATAATACGTGGATAGTCTTAGTTTTTCCCTTGGCTTGGGGTCAGAAAAGTTTGAATGTCACTGAAAAATCATTACAAGGGAGGGCTAAGTAGGGAGAATAAATACAAGGCTGTATTTAAGTTTAATAGTTTAAGGAAGCCTCATCTTTGGAGTGTGCTCTTCCTTGAAGAAGTAACACACATACACAGACCAACACCACCACCACCACAAACAAAACAGAGAGCAAACTGATGCATGTCTTTTCTTGGGGAGCTTTTCTGCTCCTGGCCCAATTAGGCCCCAGGCATTCTGTTCTGGGAATCTGAAATTGCTGGGTGAGTTGGGTGACGGGGTTCACTAGAACAGGAAAGTCATATGGAATCACGTTTGATGGCAGATAAATCTTCTTGCGAGATAATATAGGGCTTGGTAGACCGAGCTGTAAGGGCACAGAGTAAAACCATCCTGCAGGAAGGATTGAGATTAAGTGGGGATGAAGGGCCCTGAGGGAGTCAGAGAAGGTGGAGAGGGAGAAGCTCCCTATGCGGATTTCCCTCTCTGCTTTCTGTTTCCTCTCTTTGTACCCTGTAAGAGGACCTGCTGGGGTTTTTCAGTACTGCCCCTTTACTTAAATTGCTTTAAGTTGGTCTTGCTTACTCTTGATCAACTTTCACTGAGATCGGCATCTTAATTTGAGCACACCAGAGCCCAGGAATGTTGTAAATATCCTGACCCAGCCACATTACATTGCCATTTCTGCTGCCTGTGGTAACGTACAAGATCCTGGATTTGTTCAGTGGAAGCCACTGTTGCTGCCCTTGCAGGCTTACCCCTCAGCCAGGTGTGACCAGCACGGGCCACCACCTGCGGGCCTGGGCCAGTGCCCCGGGCCTGGCTCTCAGCAGGCAGGAATGCAAAGAAAAATATTCCTGCGTTTCACCTTGCCCTGTGCCTTCAGCTCTCCTGGGGCTCCTGACTCCAAGCATTTCTCTCCTGCTGCCCCTTTGCTCTCTCCCTTGTCTTCTCTCACAACCTGCTGCCTGCTGTGGACTTGTTAAAGACTCCACTTTCACATATGCCTTGCTGCTGAGTTCTTTCTTTTGTGACTTGTGATTGAACTGGACTGCTGTTACGGATGCTCCTTGCCCTAACGGCTGCTGGAACGCCTGTCACCGGCTTTTGGAAAGCTCTGGACTCCATTAGACAGGGCACTTGTACTGGACCTGCCAGCTCATAAGTCAGGTCTGTCGAACAGAAACAGCCATGCAGGAGGAAAGACAACAACAACAACAACAACAACAACAACTGTGTATGCATATATTCGATAAAACAACAACAATAACAACAACAAAACTTGTATTGACTTCCCCTTTGTGCCAGGCACTGTGCTGAGCTCAAGATAGTTTCAACTATCATGATTCTCAAAATCCAGAAGGGGAGAGAGACAAATGAGTATTCACCCCGAATTGACCAGTTAGAGTTGTAAGTGTCGCAAAGGACAGATGAAAGCATCCAGACCTAATTTAGCCAGGAGCAGGTGACATTTAAGCAGAGATCTAAGACAAAGGTGGAGGGCATGTTCCTTAAAATGGGCAAGCTGTGTCTAGGGAGTTTTTGCATAAGCCTCAATTCTCAAGACCTTATCAAGTCAAAATAAGGATTTTAACCTTTTTTTTTTTTTTTTTTTTTTGGTAAGTGGGCTTCACATGCAGGTTGGAGCCCAACACCGAGCTTGAATTTATAACCTTGAGATCAAGAGTTGGACTTTTCACCAGATGAGTCACCCAGGTGGCCCTGGGATTTTAAACTGTATTCTGAGAGCTCCGGGGATCCTTCAGAGGGTTTTAAGCTAAACCATAAATGACTGGATTGCAGACTCCCCTGTGACTAGTTTGAAGGCACCATATGGGAAGACTGGTCAGCCTGTGCTAGAAATGATCAGAAAGCCTTTTGCTCTGGAGAGTTAAGAAATGCAAGGGTATTCTGAAATATAGAGATTGACTTCCAATGGTGGTGGCACTCTCAGAAGAAAATGGGACCAGATAAGAATCTTCTTGAAAGGCTTGCTGTTTATTAACGTCCTTGATATCCTGGCTGAGATTAATAATAACACATTGCAGTTAAATAAAATTGCTCTTTTTATTTATTTCCACAGTGATATCTTCTTGATGAATTTGTTGATTTGCACAGCCAGATAAAATGTTAACATATAGTTACCCGACGGACATAACCAATTTTAACTTCCCTTTTGGGTACTCCTAATTTACAATGTAAAAATTTGCTAACTTATGTTCACAGGAAAATAAGTAGAAAACAATCTGCAATAGATTGAGGCATAGGACTATAAGAGGGAGATGTTGATTTGCCCAGATTTGACTTAAATGTGGTGTGGTGAGAAAGACAATGAAGTGCCTGATTGCATAGAGTTTTCAGTCTGGTGGTAGACTAGATTGGCACCAATTGATGGATGATAGGGGGGGGTCACGTTTGGGAAGATTATTGGAAATATGATTTTTGAATCTTATTTGATGGATGCATAATCACTTTGACCCTACGCCTTTAGACCTATAGGATTCAGTACATATTTTTAAAAAGTCTTTTAAGTAGGATCTGAACTATTCTGCTTTATTTTTTTAAACAATCTGACTCATATAGCATAAAATCTGCCTGATAAGGTACACATTGCAACAGTTTTAGTGTATTTATGGTATAATATGTAGTGCTTTACTCTCTAGATGGTAAATCTGTGTCCTGTCCCACTGGACATTTTCCAAAACAGCAGCTCTCAGACTTAAATGTAGATCACGTTCAGTAGATCAAGGCTGGGGTTTGAGCATTTGTAACAAGTCTGGGTGGTCCCAGTGCCGTATTTGAACATGACCACTTGAAGTGAGGACAGACTCTGGATCTTTCCCCTGATGCTTGCCTATGATGAAAACCCGTATTATGAATTCGTATTGGCTCACAGGCCTGGATGGTCCCCGAGCAGGGGGCCTCATTCTGGTTGGTTTCCACCGTTGCTGAGAAGGAGGTCATACTTCTTTCCCTCTTTCCCCTGGCCATCAGTGTGGGCTACAGTCTAACCCCAGGCAACATTTTCAATGTTGCTGTCTTTCCCTTGTTCCATCAGTTTTAGACAAACTACCTTAGTGTTCTCCAAATAAACCCTGCTCTTGGAACTTAATCCTATTCCTCCTCCCGCCCCTCCCTCCCATTGTATTTCAGGTATGAGAGGAGATGCTGGGGATAAAAACAGGAAATGACATACTCCTTGCTTCTGGGGGGGTGACTCTTGGCAACAAACACATACGGGAAACAGTGTTATTAAAATAACCACCACTTCAGGACAGCCGACCTCTCCCTACCAACCCTAAGTTGTTTGAGCTTGAAGAAAGGGCGCAAGAGCAGGAGCAGAGGGAAGGTGCACAGGGAGATGCAGACTCCCTGCTGAGCTGGGAGCATGCAGGGGGTTTGATCCCAGGACCTTATGACCTGAGCCCAAGGCAAATGCTTAACTGACTGAGCCATCCAGGTGCCCCTTGCCTGAAAAATCTTAACCCCAATTTTGGAGATTAGTTTCTTAATTCAGTCCTTTTGTAAATTTCTTCCCTTCTCTACTGCTATCCAGAATCATTGCTTCTTTAGGTTTTTCTGTCTCTTAGGTTCATTTGTTAGCTAATCAGAACCTGCATTTCTTTACTGTTGCCTTGGACTGATGTTTAACTATTTGTGTGCTATTTTGTATTTTCTTTTTTGTGGGCTTAGAAATGCCTTGCAATCAAAAACTGTGTATTCCACCTCTAGATCCCTGTCACAGTGTCTCACCTGATTCCTTGAACAAAGTAAGTAGGTGTTTGAGGACTGTTTGTTGATTTTAAGTGATGCAGTTTTCTTTGCAAGATAGAAAGTACAATTAGTCTCAATAAATTACGTATGATGTTGGTTAATTCAATTACCAGAATATGCACATACACTTTCAGATTATTCACTGTGGAGGAATTGTAGGGTGAATAAATGAATCTTAATGCTTCTCTAAGAGTCTTAAGTCAGTGTTCAAAAGTTTCCATTGGCTTTTGGTCCCCCACAGCTTATTAATTATCTTTTCCAAAGTAAGTACAGTATATACATTCTCTCTCTCTCTCTCTCACTGTCTCTCTCTCTCACACACACACTCCTATACTTTGTTGAATATCAATTAAAACTTTTTGAATATTCATGAAGTTTCATAAAATAAGCTAGTTGCATGGATTGAAATAATGGAACAAATGATGTGTTTCTGAGAACGTGGTCAACTTTGGGAATTTATCTCCAGTTCACAGCAATAACCATGGGGAGGGAGAAATAAGAGCTCCCCCCCACTGTACCTTATATTATACAAATAAATCTTTATTGTGCACATAATCAGTAATCCAGTTTCAAAGTCAGTATTATCATTCCTATTTTCACTGTAACAAATAACAAACTAAGAATCAAACTGTAGTTGTGATAATTTACCTTTAATTATGTGATAGTTCAATTCCAAGAAAGTGTGTTTTACTTTATCTCACTGTGGAGAGACATTAATACTCATGCGGCTCACCCATCTCAATTTCTTTATTTCAGGCAATTGACTCTGAGGAAGCAGTGGTCACAGAAGAGCAGAGAGAATGCTAGGCTTAAATAAATACTTCAGAGTTTCTGTGAGAGAAAATATGGCCCATGACTTAGGAACCCTGTGGGCATTCTCTAACCGCCCCCCTACCCTTTATTCATTAAACGAAGGAGAAGCTTACGATGGTCACAGTCCACTGTATTGACCATTTGCCAATAACCAGTGAGCCCCTGAATGGAACTGCTTGCAGCTGTAATTACATATACACATGGTGGGAACAAGTCACCAAGGGTAGAGGTTGGAGCAAGAATTTTGACCAACACAAAGAATGCTTTGAAATAGGTCCTCTTGTATTTTCTTTTGTCTTAGCCCTTTCAGGCTACTATAATAAAATACCATAGACTGAGTGGCTTATAAACAACCAAGGTTTATTTCTCACAGTTCTGGAAGCACCTTCATCTTGGCAGATTTGGTGTTTGGTGAGGGCCTCACTTCTTGGTTCATACATGGCCATCTTATCACTGTGCCCTCACATGGCAGAAGGGGAGAGAAAGCCCCCCCCCCCGGACTTTTTTGTAAGGGCATTAATCCCATTCATGAGGGTAAGGGCCCACCTTCCCAAAGGCCCCACATTCTAAAACCGTCGCTGTGGGCATTAGGATTTAGCAAACCAACTTTTTGGGAGACACAAGCATTCAGTCTGTAACATCTGCCACATGCAAACCCAGAGTGTTTTATCCCCAGACCTCTCAGGAACCAAAAGATCATTAATATTACTAATATTTAGATTTTATTAGACCTATTAGATTTTCTCAATTAAGTAAATGAAGACAAAAGGCTGGCATTGAGCTGTGGGCAGTATGGTAGCCGCGTGACACACCTGGGTGTTGCATTCCCGTGTTGGTGTTTGGGATAGGAATGGTAGGTCCTACTTGTGCTTCCCTCAGCCCTTCCTCAGCCTGTCAAGCACAACTTGGGAAAATTGAACGCCCCCCCACACACACATGTGCATACATGCCTTGCACTGTTGGTGACTTTTTGCCCACGAGCTTTCCAGCCCTGGCACCGGGCTTCCGCCAGCCATTGCCTTTTCTGGGAATGTCATCTCACCTCTCTCCTGCTGTTTTGCTCTCAGTGACTCAAACTAAATTGGCAGTGGACTTTCTGAAAAGTTTTCTGTAAAAACATTTTTTTGGGTGGTTTTAGAGTTTCCTAATTAGAGTTCGGGAATTGGATGGGAGCTATCATTTTAAATCATTTGGTGCTTTTCCTCTAGGGAAGACTTGGAAGATATATAGTTATTTCAGGATAAGGGTGAGGGGGAGAGCCAGTCTAAGTTGAGTCACATAAATGAGAGGGTACGGGAGAGGGGAGGTACTGACTGCCATCAGTATTACTCAGATGTCAGTGGTTTTATGACATGTTATTTAATGTTTACCACTGACTATTGGATAGAGGCTATTATGCTGATCACACAGGCAGCTAACCTGTGTGTGTGCGTGTGTGCGCGCGCACGCGTGCGCTTAGCCTCCCTAGTGTGGGTTTGGTAAGTAAGATATGACTGCTTCTAGAATTCCAGGCAAAGAAAAATGCCAGAGGTCATGATAATTCCATGTTCTCTAGTTCAGCTATTAAACCGATGAATAGATTGACTCAAGTACTCAAACATTTAACTGTGTAACACTCAGATACACAGTGAGTGACACACTCTGAAGGCAGGCACTTGTTTACCAAAAAGGGCCTTAGAAACACGAGAACACTCCTTCTAAACAAAGCTAACAACAGTAAAAAACAAAACCCATTGTCAGTAGAGGAGAACGGCTCTGGGACTCTTAGAGTGTGTTCCAAAGCCAGCAATTTAATTACAAATTTCTTAAACACAATCTCATTCATGTTTTTTATACTTGAGAATGAGGCTTATTTTTGTCTAGCTATTATACTGTGCTTCTCATAGTTTTAGGTTGGAAACACAATGCAGACATCATGTGTTTGTGTCCAAGGATAAAGGATTCATGAAAAATACTATACTATTTGGAAATCCTTTTCTACTGTTAGTTTTAGTCTGTTATTCTCTGTATTACTCTTATTTCTAAAATGTCTGCTGGGACCCTTCAGGTTGGTTTTATGTGTTTGAAGAGACCCAAGCAGAAGCTGCGTGGCTCTTTGTGATTGAGCCTTAGAAGTTCTCCGGAATCTTCTGCTATACTCGATTGCTTGAAGCTGTCATAAGGCCTTCCCAGATTCATTGGCAGAGGGCAGGGGACCTTCCTCTTTATGGAAGGAGTGGCAAAGAACTTTGGGGCTTTTTTTTTTTTTTTTAAAGATTTTATTTGACAGAGGGAACACAAGCAGGGGGAGTGAGAGAGGGAGAAGCAGGCTTCCCGCCGAGCAGGGAGCCCGATGTGGGGCTCGATCCTGGGTCTCCAGGATCATGACCTGAGCCCAAGGCAGTCGCCCAACCAACTGAGCCACCCAGGCACCCCGGGGCTTTTTAATTAAGCCTCTGCATGTACTATCTTTTTCCCTTGCTCCTTTGGGAAAGAGCTGTCAGATAGGTTTACTACTTTCCAAAAGTTATTCAGAGATCAAGCTCTGCCTTTTCACTTTCACCAGATTTCAACTCCTTAAGCTAAGAGGAAGAAGAAAACAAAAAGTAAGAAAAGTAGAAGAAATTTTACGTTAGTAAAACGTAGAGCCACAATGAGGTGATTTTCCACATTGATAAAGGATACAGGAGGAAAGATCTGCTGCTTCTCTTTCTTGAGGATGGGAGGGGGGACAGTGATTGTGTAAACTGAGGAAGTGTTCACAGGAATTTAGAGGGAATCCATAGGGGCATGTTGATATTTACATGTTCTTTTGAGTACAATTTGGGGGGATTCTGGCTCACTTCCTTTACCATACCTAAAGTTGAAAGTTAAAAAATAAAGAAGAGTGCTTTGTTACATCAGCTGCACTTATAAATTGGTAAGTAACTACTTCTCATCTTCCAAAAGACAGTCTTGAACTTGGTGCTGTGGCTAGAGAGAGATCTGAAAGAGACCTGGTGGATGAGTTGCAGCCCTGTCCAGTCTATCAGACTGCTATAGGTCAAGTTAACTTTGGCTATCAATCACACTCTTCTTTTCTCACTCCTATGAGGAAAAAATAACAAAAGGCAAAAAACAACTTTAAAAATGATTCATTTTGTGATCATATTTAAGATTTTCCATTTCATTAAGAGATGAATAGGAAGGGATAGCTTCCTCTTGCATTATGATTATTTAAAATGTATTTCTTCTCTTTTGCCATTCTTTCTCTGCTCTCTAATGTTGATTTTTTTTTTTTTTTTCTCCTGTGACCCTATTTCTTTGCCCTGATATTTTCCTTTCTGTCTTTCTGGCTGTGATTTCATTTTTCTTTCATTCCATCTTTCCATAGTAACATCTTTAGGTTAATAGCCATATTTTATTTTATTTCATAAATAAATTTTTTTTTTATTTAGAATTTATTTTTTATAATAATTTAAAAAATCTTAAAGTTTTGAAAATTTTATTTATTTATGTGAGAGTAAGTGAGGGAGAGAGAGAGAGAGCGAGCAAGCACGAGGAGGGCAAGGAGCAGAGGGAAAGGGAGAAGCAGACACCCAGCTGAGCAGGGAGCCCAATGCGGGACTCAGTCCCAGGACTTCGGGATCATGACCTGAGCTGAAGATGACGCTTAACTGACTGAGCCACCCAGGCATCCCTATTAGCCATCTTTAAAAAAAAAAATGTCTCTTCATGGTCTCTGTTCATCTACTTTCTTTCTCTTCCTCTGTGTTCAGATGCCCTCTCTCTTGCAACTTTAGATTCGCATGCCCTGTAGTTAGGTTTAGATTTTTAGATATTAAAAATAGCAAGGTGCCACTTTACCAGTTTAGTACAACTAATATAAATAGTCCTTTTCCCATTATTTGTTGCTTCTCAGCAAGCCGATAAGAAGTATCAAACTTCATTAAAAAATTTACATAGAGTAGCACTTTTGAGATATATTAGAAGAAGAGTAAATATTGTTTAAATGATCACAATCCTGTTACACAATGGAAACTGACATTTTAGTACACATACTTCAAACATAATTCAAGTTTGGGTGCGTTTTTGTTTTGTAAAGTGAGATCATAGCTTATACATCTTCTCATAACTTGCATTTTAACATAATACAGAGTGGACATCTTAACATGTTGTTAGTGAATATACTCTGTCCATTTCATTGTGTAATGACAATTAAAATGCTTAAGGCCAGCAAGATAATAAGCAAGGCGCCTAGCCCATGGTCATCCCTCAGTGAGTCATATTTTTTATTTATTTGTCAAACTTTCTTCATGGCTTAATTTATTCAAATTCATTTTAAAATCAGTTCTTTTTGTTTGGACTTTTTATTTGCCTTTTCCCCTCTTCCTTTCCCTCCCCCCTCCTTTTTTTTAAACAGTGCTCAGGTGTCCATTCTTTAAACTGAGTCTTTTTGTAATTATTTCACTCGTTCCTTAAAAAAGTTGAACAATCAGTCAAAGAAACTGGGTCATCCTGCTTATGCAGTTCATTTATTGAGGACCCTCTAGGCGCCCGCCACTGTAATGGGTGATTTCATTGAAGCATTCAGAGCTCACAGAGATCTTAAGGGTGTTGGAGCTTCAGGTTACATAGCTCTGAGTGTTGGTTTGCAACTAAAACCTAGATCTCTTATATTATTGTGAAGAAAGTTCCAGTTCAGGGGTTTTCAGAGGTGGTTTGGGAATTGTAGCTGTATTTGATTGATAGAGCCTTTTTAAAATATTATTTTGAGCACTTTAAGCATGAGTGAAAGAATCAACATAAACTGTTATAATAGCTTCATCATTAACAACTTATGGTGCCAGCTTAAGTTGACTTTCAACAGACCTCAATAGGAAGCATTTCATCTCCTCCATCCCTGTGCATATATTTATACTTCTTATAAAGGTGTTTTTGACTGGGGGAACTGTACTATTTTACTTTAACTTAAGCATGAATCCATGCATTCAAGCAAAGCATTAGGCAAGTGTAGGGCTGCAGCACCTGGGTGCTGGCTCACAGAAGATCTGGGTAGTTAGATATATTGGCTTAGGATCATGGCCAGTGTCCAGGAACAGGTGAAAATCCAATTTTATTCCATGCCTTTCTGTGAGTTTTTGAGTATTTTTTTGTCTGACTTTGAATATTGTGAGGAATGAATGAGAGTTGAGATTAGATGTTAGGTCTATAGATTTGAAAGGAAAAGTGTCCCATTGTACCTTTTGCAAATGTCTGGAGAGACTCCTGAGATTTCAAGGTAAGCTCACAAAAACAGTTCCTGCTGACAGGCACGTAAGTGTATGAGGTTGGCAGGACCTGAGGTGGCACCCGAGATACTCACCCTCTAGTGTTGCATGCCCAGTGTAGTTCTGTCCCTTTTGAGTGCAGTCTGGACCTGGCACTAGGATGGGATGTCACTTCCGTGATTCTGTTACAGTGTGTGTTCCAAGAGATTTGTAGATGCAATTGAAGTCCTTAATCATTTAACTTTGGCTTAATCAAAAGGATGATCATCTCCGTGGGCCTGACCTAATCAAAAGGGCTCTTTAGAAGAAGCTAAAGCCAAGCTGCTCTCCTTTTGGTCTTGAGAAAGGAGCAGGTTGTCATGTTGTGGAGAAGGCTCCAGGGTAAGGATATGAGAGCAAACTCTAATTGCCAAGCATGGTTCCTGGTCCACAGCTAGCTAAAAAATGGGGGGAGAAGGGATCTTAGTCATACCACAAGGAAACAAATTCGCCAACAACTGCAATGAACTTGGCAGAGGCTCTGAGTTGCAAATTAGGATTCAGCCAGCCAACTCCTCGATTTCAGCCCATTAAGAATCCAGGTAAAGGACCCAGCTAAAATGTGCTCAATTCCTGACCTATAGAAATGGTGATGCCATACATTTGTGTTGTTTTAAGCTCCTGAAGTTGTGGTAATTTGTTATGCAGCAGTCAAAAACTAGTACACTCTGTGAATATATCCAGATTTTTTCCATGTTGAGTATAATAACAAAACACAGTAAATTGAATGTGGGAGCTCATTATATTATTGTAATAATCATCCACAATACCAGATACTGAATTTTTATGTTAATAAAAAAGCCTCCTATTCCTATTGATAACCTTAATAAAATATACATTTACAAACCTAAGCTTGTAAAACATGGTAATATTAACACAGTACCTCTTTGTCTATTTTAGCTTCAGAGGCATCATCTGAGGGACTTTTTTTTCTCTTTCTAGAACAAAAGGATTTCATTATTTGAAAACCACTGGCTTGACTAATAGGCACTTTTTAAAAAGACTGCATATCAGTAGTTTTAAGAACGTAACTGTTGGCAGGGAAAAGAGGTGCAGGATTGTGCAAGACTATAGTCAGCATGTTGTTTTTAAATATATGTTTATCCTTAATTATTCCCTCATTACAGAGTACTGCATAGATGTGAGAAATGCAGCCACTACTTTGGACTCAGACAGATGAGTTTTACTCTAGTAATACTCTTATTTAGCAGAATTCATTTAAATGGTAATTTAAAACTTTATAATCATGCAGTATTTCACATTCACCAAAAAAGGACAGGAAATGATGTAACTGACACCCATACGCCTGACCATCTAAATGTTAATAGATATTAATAGTTTGCCTGTTGCTTCAGACTATCTTTTTTTTTAAAAAAGGTGGTGGTTTGGCCAAAGCCCTAGTCTGTCGTTTTTCCTGTTTCCCTTTCTATTCCTCCCTCCCCAGAGGTAAATACTCGCGTGAAATTGATGTACACTATTCTCTTGCATGTTTTATAGGTTTTCTACATATTTAGGTTTTCATGAATAATATAGAGAATTGTTTAGCATTTTAAAATTTGAGTTATTGCTCTCATACTGTAGGTAATATTTTCTACTTTAAGGTTTTCAACCAAAGTTATATTTATATTTTTGAGAAGAATTATGTATCATATCCCATGGCATGAATAAAACCTAGTTGTTAAGCAATTGTTTCCCCAATGTAGGTATCACAAACAGTACTGTAATGAATAGCCTTGTACATGGATTCACACGACCTCATTTCAAAGTTTCCCAGAAGAGAATGTAGAAAGTCCTTGGACTAGAGGGTGTGACCATCCTCAACCTTCTCAGGAATTGCCCACCTGCTTTCAACCATCCTACTGCCACCCAAAATGTAGATTTCCTATTCTCTTTGTCCTAAAGGGTGCTTGCTATCACATATCACGGTCTTGCCTAACATTGGCCACACGGATGGGGTGCCACATGGCTTCTTGTGGTTTTTATTAATGTTTCTCTAACTACCAAAAGCTGAACCTATTTCCTATGTGACTATCTCTTCAGACTTTACTTTTACAAACTGCCTGTCTAGTCTCTGTCCAGCAGTGGGAGGGGAGTGTTGTACTCTCATTGATGGATAGGAGTTCTTCATAGGGTATGGACACAAGTTCTTATTTATATATCTCCAGGTAATCCACAGCTGTTTGTTAACTTTTCAGTGGTATCTATTGTCAAAAAGAAGTTAAAAAATCATTTTAATATGGTCACATTGATCGTTTTTCCCTCATTGCTTGGGCTTCCCATGTCTTATTTAAAAGCACCTTCTCTAGTCATCCATCATAAATATAGTCTCTTGTGTATTTTCTTTCAAAAGCCAGAATGACTTAATTTTTATATAGGTAGTTAATCCAGTTTGAAAGTGTGTGTGTGTGTGTGTATTAGGTAGGGATCTTTTTTTTTTTTTTTTTGTCTTGGCACCATTTATTGACTATTCATTGCCCATCTTCCCACCTCTGCTGGGGTCAAGTTTTCTCAAATATGGGCATTCGTGTAGCTCTTTGTTTTGTTCCTTATCATACAGCTTTGGTCATTTACAGGTTGGTAACAAAACTAGATACCTCGTAGGATGAACCTGTTTTCTTTTTCTTTATCAAAATCATCCTGCCTGGTCCATACTGTGCCATTTAGGTGTATGTTAGTATCATCTTGTCAAATCCTGTTGGGATTTACGTAGCATCGAACAATTTATGGATTAGTTTTTGGGGAAAATTGTTTTCTTTGGGATATTTTTCTGTCTCATCCATGAATACAATATTTATTTATTAGAATGTTCTTTTGCATTCTTTAATTAAAGTCTTATAATTTTTTCCTTTCCATTTAATAAATATCTTAGTGGACATTTAGCAAAATATATGCCTAGGTACCTCATAATTTGGTATCCATCATAAATTATATGTTTTTAAGCACTTACATTGTTTATAGCTATTTATACCTGATTTATTGATCATTTGCTGCTTATAAGTCATTCTGTTGAGCTTAATTCTACAAACACTTCAAAACCACTGAGATGTATTTACCAGTCAGTATATTTCCTGTTTTTTTAAGATTAATAAAATTAAGAATTAGAGATTAAGTAACATTGAATATGATTCATATGAATATGAACATTATGTATGACTAATTGTACAGCCTGGATTTTAACCCAGTTTTATTTAAATCTTTAATTTTTGCTAAAAGCCATGTTTTAAATGGCTTTTTAAATCAGCCTATATTTCTCTGATGTACATCATCTTGTTTCACAGAATCTTTTTATAGTGAAAAATCCAAAACCTCATTATAGAGTCTCTATGTAAAAAAAGGTGTTTAATTCACCAAGTAGTTGTTCTTCATACCTATTAGTTAATTTGTCTGGGTTAGACACATTTATGATAGAGAGTAAGTCTATAAAAGAAATGCTTTCTTTAGCAGTTATTTTTGGATCAACTCTTAAGGAAAACATGCTTCCTAATTGCATTGGCACAGTCCTGTTATTGCTGATGACGTCACTGGCGCTTTCAAAGAAGGTAGAATGAGTCCCCCCACCCACGCTGATAAGACAGACACCTTCTGGAGACAAGGCCTGGATGTTTAAGCACAGTGTGGAGGATCCAATCAATAAGGCAGAGAAAAGCTACAATGCAGATGAGTTGCTAATACTATTCAAAGGTTTGACTGTTTACTTACCTCCTCTTACATCTGTTAATCGCTACTAACTGCTCTAGAAGATTCTATTTAAACTCTCATCTCAAACAAACCAAAAAACAAACTCTGATCTCACTCCTGCTACAAGAGGAGAGGAGGCAACTAATATGGATTCTGACGGAAGCCCATTCTTTTCTCCTTGTGCACTGAAGGGCACCTCCCCTCCCATGCCGAGTTTGTAGCCTGCTTTCCTAGGGTATCCCTCTCACCTCTTCTTGTAACATGGCCCTTTCCCTTAGCGCAGGAGCAGGCAAGCTTCTGGGAGTGGTTCTGGGCAGTCTCATGAGCTGCAGAGCTCAGTTGTTGCAGAACTCCAGAGCTGTTTGTGACTTCACTCCTGGGGAGGGGGGGCTGAGGCTGCAGCTCTGGTGGATGGTGGGGCAGACGTTTCCATTCAACACCATTGTGGACATGTAGAGTGATGTTGGAACATGAGCACATATATTTCAGTTCTCTCATTTATTTATTTATTTATTTGATTTTCTCAGCTCTCTCTTCTTAAAAATAAAGATTGATTATTACAGAGAGAGTGAAGGAGAACACAAGGGCAGAGAGAGAGAGAGAGAGAGAGAGCGAGCATGTTCCCCTATGCGGGGTCTATCTCATGACCCTGAGATCATGACCTGAGCCGAAACCAAGAGTTGGATGCTTAATGGACTGAGCTACCCAGGCACCCCTCAATTCTTTATTTTAAAAAAGGTGCTAAATGAGGGGCACCTGGGTGGCACAGTCAGTTAAGCGTCCTGCTGTTATTTTCAGCTCAGGTCGTGATTGCAGGGTCCTGAGATGGAGTCCTATGTCAGGCTTTGCTCTCAGCACGGAGTTTGCTTGAGTTTTCCTCTCCATATCCCTCTTCTCTCCCCTACATGCTCTCTCTCTCAAAGAAATAAACACATCTTTTAAAAAAAATGCTTACTGATTCACGTGCCTCATAATAGGCATGAAATAAATATCTACTTGTTGACAGAAGGTTGTGGAATACAGAAGGGAAGGAAGGATGGTTTAAGATTTATTTGCGTTGTGGGAGGAAAGAAGGGACCATATTATTTCTGTCTTTGAAGATGTAAGTGGCCAGTAAGCTTTAGTTTACGGATATACTCTGGCTCTTCCTCCCTATTATGATTTAAATACCCATTGCAAAAGTATTTCTTTAGCACATTTCACCCACCAGTCATTGTTTTAGGCACTTCAGGTGATAAAAGGTGAAGATGTCCACTCTTTTCTTGCATGTGTTCTTGTGTGTGTGGACACAGACAGGACATTTTTAAAAAGGAGCAAGGCATTTATTTTCAGATTGGGGTAAGTGGTATGAATGAAGTAAGTGATGCATCGTGAGAAAGCTCTGGGGGTGGAGTGCGGTGGGTGTTGCTATTGAGGGTGAGCCTGCTACGCCAGCCCTGAGGATACAGGCTCAAGAATGGCTCAGAAGCATGACTTGCCTCGGTTCAAGTTCAAGTAACCACGTACAAATATAATAAATCTACAAGACTGTGGACATGGTTTCCAGGAGCAGGAGTTTAGGGCCCTCATTTTTCTGACATTGTGAGCCCCGAGAAGAAAATGTGTACCTCCTGTCTAAGCAGTAATTTTCCTGTAAGGATTTGTGCTATCGAAGGTTCGTGTTTGGGTTCTGGGTCTTCATATTGGGTCGTGCCTGCTCTAGGGCAATCCGTATCTCTCTGCAAGGCCCACGATGTCCATCTGGGAGCCTTGGCCATGAGGAAGCAGGAACATCAGGCATCTACTGAGGAGACATTTGAGTCAAACTTGATGATAACAAGGACGCAGAGCATAGCATTTCAGGGAAAGGAACAGCTAGGACAAAAGCCCAGAAACATGAACTTGGTATGATAGGGAACAAAAGGGAACAAGATAGTGAGCTGAGGGGTGGCAAGTGGATGGGATATGATTGGGAAGGTTGGCTGGGGACCACATCAAGCTGAGTCTCTTAAAGCATAGTAGATATTTGGATTTTCCTCTAAGTGCAGTGGAAAAATCACCATTTTTACCTGGGGTCCATGAACTTATTTAGGAGGAAAGTTACAACTATGTAAGAATGTGAAATTTTATGTTACTTCAAGCATGAGTGCAGGCAAGAAGTAATATTAGCAGTATCTGTGCCACGGTTACCAGAAGAAATCATGGATATTTCCATGTATTGCTCTTATTATAGCTACCTCAACATGTCATTTATCATCATTACACTTAATTAGAAATTATGGTAGTTAGACCTTATCATATATCTTATTATTTCATGCATTGATACAGGGGTCAACAGATTAGCCTATGGGCTGAATCCAGGCTGCTGCCTGATTCTGTAAATAAAATTGATTGGAGCACAGCTCTGCGCAGTTATTTATGTATTATTATTGCAGACCTTCTGGCCCACAGTGCTTCAAGTACGGACTATCCGGTTCTTTCGGCAGAAAACTGCTGATAAATGTATTGATGAAGCAGCAAGTACATTACTCTGATACAGTTTCAAAAGTATGTGCATAACTGTTAGTTGTTTTTTTTGTTTTTTTTGTTTTTTTTTTTTGCAAGCTTATGCATTTTATTTATGCAGCTAAACCCATAGGCTTCACCAGACTCCCAAAACCTCCATGATCCTGGGGAAATACAAAAAAGAGAAAGAATTCCTGCACGGTGATGGCCCAAAGCAGATGAACGCAGTGGCTGAATCTGGGTTTCCTTTGCTTTGGATTCTCTTCCCCCTCCTTTGTAGGGCCAATTTTGCGTATTTTCAGTACGCAGTACTGAAGCTGCCCCTTTATGAGTGGCGTGTTGTCTCCATACTGTGTGCAAAACAGAAGCTTTATTAGCACTGTCTAATTTAATCTCCACTCCAGTACCATTTAGTTAAGGTGACTGTCTTTGTGTGAAGTGAGGGAGGCCCAGAGATGCTGTCCTGCGCATGTCATTCATTGAGCGAATTTCACTGAGCACCTGCTCTGTGCCAGGTGCTATGCCAAGTGCCCTGGTGACAAAGCTCTTTGTGGCAAAGACATGCTTTGAATCAGGTCCTTCTGAAGCCAGTGTGTAGGTGGGTCACACCACATCAGGTTATGTTCGGGGTACCATGTGACACCACAGCAAGCTTGTTCACTCCTCTTTCCCTGGTGTCTCCATCCCCCTTTGTTCTCCAGCTCTATGCTGTGGAGGTGGATGTTTTGTTTTCTCTCTAGTCTCTTGTTTGCACTGGTTTTGCCTAGAATCTGCCATGGAGTCAACATTTTCCCAGCTGTCACAGCATCCTTGGTGCTCCCTGCCAGTGCCCTCGGAATGGCCCTTTAAAAATGTGTATTTTGCAAGCATGAGCTTCTTTTCTGTAAGTGGAAAGAAAGAAGCACTTCTCTTCTCTAGCACATTGTGGGTTTCTGAGGCCACAGGCTCAGGCTTGCCAGCAACATTGTAAGCTAAGTTTAAACATCTGCATGTGACATTTGACTGGGGGGTAGGTTAACATTAATGACAGTGGAGAGGGGCTGGGGATCAACTCTGTCTTAAATGGATGACAAAACAGGACCACAAGGGAAGGACTGTTGCATGGGTTCACTCCAGCTTGTGCTGGTTCCTTCTATCAAAACCAAGGAGGTTGCTCGGTTCCCCAGAAACGGAGATAATCTTCATTAGCTGGGTTGGGCAAATACCCAGAATAACTGGCATTTTTTTTTCTTTCTTTCCTTTTTGCACCTGTTGGGAGTGAAGAGCATTGTTCACGTAGTTATCTACATGGACACTGATATTTTTTTGGTGTATGTATACATACACCATTATTTTCCATCAGTTTGCCCTCAGACTTCAACACTATTTTGCAACCTACATTTTTCACTGCACCATATAATGTGACATGTTCGTGTATTATTAAATATTCTTTTATACTAGCACTTCAGTGGCTATATTATATATCATCGGCCTGCCAACCATATTTACTGAAATTCTCCTTCATATTAGGAAACCTTTGGGAGAAGTTATATATCAGTCAGGGTCCAGTCAGGACATAGAAACCATACTATTATTTGAACATGAAAATTTTATTTTTAAAATTTGTAACTAGTAAGAGCTAGTTAATTGCCAGGAGAGGGGTAAAAAGGACTGTGAGGAGTCCAGGAGAAGCAGTTGCAGCAAATCATCTGTGGCCTCTAGTCCGAGGAAGGGACAGTGAGAAAGAAAGGGGACTGCCTCTTTCCCCAAGGCTCTTCAAAGAGAGCCTGGCTCCCACAGGGACAGCACCAGCCTGGCGAAGGATGTGGGCCTGTGTTGGAGGGTTCAGGGGTGCACGCACAGTACGGTGTAAGTGAATCTGCTGCTGGCCTTTGAGTAGGTGGAGCTACTTTAGAAGTGGTGTGTGTAGGGCAAAGTAGGGCGGGCAGGAGGCCTGAGGGCTTTCACATTAAATAATAATGGTAGATGGAAAGAGAACTGCCTCTCTGCGACCAGGCAAGATCATTTTGGTGCCCTCTACTGGAGAAGCTTAACATTCTCCCGGATGGCAAAGGGCAATGCTTGGGTCCAGCTCTAGTAGTCCAGAGCGGGGGCCAAGAAAGCTGGGTTTTGAGATTAGAAACAACAGCTAATTAATTGGGATACTTGAGTTTGCTCTTAGTGTTTTTCTCCATTATAACCAGTACTGCACTAGACTTCCCTTGTGAGATGTCTGCATCTCTGGTATTTCTGTAGGGCAAATCTGTAGAATTCGATTTTGAACAGCCTAATTTTTAAGGCTTTTGTTAAACCTAACAGAATCACCCACCCAAAGTGTGGCCATATTTCCTCTCCTTCAAGTTATGTGTGTGAGGAAAGGCATATATTTTTGTCATAGCTTTTAAGACTTAGTAGCTTTTCAGATCTTGGGTTCTTGTAGGAGCTCGTTACCTTGGAGACTAGAGAAGGCCAGGCCGTGGGTCCCGGGGCTGGAGGCTGCTGGCTGGCTCTGGACATGGCAGCCTGCTGTTGTCGGGAGGCCGCGGTGGGTAGCAGGCCCCCTTCCTCACCTCAGCCAACCTCCTGCAGTTCACTGCTGCTGCTGGATTCATTCCTCTGAAACACCCCCTTCACCACAATTAGTCATTTTGCTCAAAAGCCTGAAATGTTTCCTCTTCGTGTGTTGTACTGAGAATGAAAGAGAAGAGAAGAGAATTGACCTTTGGCGCTGGGCCCCTTGCCTCCATTCTGTTGATGAGGAAACGGAAGCCAATTGACTTGCCCAGGGTCACATGGGAAGTTCCCTGGCTCAGGCCCAGCCTGGGCTTCCTTCCTTGTGGTCCACTGTGCTCTCCAGGCTCCCAGACCCCTGTTGGTCCATCATGCTTACACCCTACTGTTCTCCTAGGGCAGTCAGTGCCTTATAGTGAGAGAGATTTTATTAATGCATGTCCTCATTCCTCTGATGCTCACACTGCACTCTGGCTGGCGCTGATGCCACTGTCTGGATCGCTAAAAGTGTCCCCCTCAGCTTCTGTGCTTGAGGGAACTGTCTCTGTTCACTTCAAGGCTGAGACTGAGACTCACCTCTAAATAATGTCCTTCCATTACTTCCTCACAAATGGGACTCAGTTCCTGTCCTGGGGTGTCAGAGGGACCTGGATATGGATTGGATTCAACCTTGAGCTTTTGGTCCCTGGGCCTGGACACCAGGTGAAGACAGGTGTGTGCTCATTCCTGCCACGTGAACTTGGCCGAGGAAATAAGCAACCTCCCTGCCTTCCTGAAAGGCTGCTTGGTTTTCAGCAACAGTGATCATCTGATAGTGCATGTTCCTGTAAGATAAGACAGCATGTTCTTCCCTAGAAAAACACATTGTTCTTCATCTCTGTCTTCTATAAGTGGCTGATTAAAATGCTGAGGGAGACAGGCATTCTCCCCATGTTCTTCCCTTGGGGCTCACTGCATCTCGGTTGACTCTCTGGGTTCCTGCAAGTTGTCTACCCACTTCTTTCCACTCCTTTTCCCCGGGTCTCATTACCGATAGAAAGAGAGCAAACCGGTTCTTGTGTGACGCCCCCCCCCCCCACCATGCTCTGTGTTTACACACCACAGATAGGGAGTTAGTAGGTATCTTTCTTAACACCTGCCTCATTCTTCCTTCTCCCCATTTTGTGAATGTGTGTGCAGGATGTCTGGATGCTGTGGAAAGTAAAGTGATGGAAGAAAAGCAACTGAGAATAGAATCTAGTTAGGGGCAGGAAAATAGAGTGGAAGAGAAGTCAAACCCATATCCTTCAGTTAACGGGCAGAGATGACCTGCTCAAGCTGTCTCGGGTGGTGTGGACATGGTCCCTGATGGTAAGCAAACCTGGGAAAGGCCAGAGTGTTAATTCCAGGAAATGTGCATTTAAAACAGGTTGCCACCCTTTTCCACCCCTCACCTTTCAGTCTCTTTTTCCTGTTTTTGGAGGTTCAGATTTTATTTTGGGGTATTTCTTACATTGCTTCTCAACTGTTAGACCCATAGTCCTCTGTCTGGAGGCATTGCTCTGTAACCTAGCAACCAGCGTATCAAGTACTGTCCTCTGTTATTTCTTTCATCTGGAGATTTGAAGATGACTCACATGGACACACAACGGACAAAAAGGGTGGGATTTACATGCAAGACTAGCGTTTGTGATGATTGAGTAGTGGATGTAAAGAAAAGCATTTAGTCATAATACATCCAAGGCGAGGACCTGTCACACCTGGAGAGGGAGAGGGAGGAGGAGAGAGAGAGAGAGAGAGAGAGGGAGAGAGACGGAGCCAGGGAGAAGACTCTGGAGCTGCCGGTCCTCTAGGGGTCTGAATTTGCGGGGCCTCTCCCTCTCTGATCTTCTCTTTTCCTTGCTAAATAACAGAAATGGGGTACCACTTGGATTTTTGACCAGGGAATAATTCTTAATTTGGCTAGAGAGAAAGTTGACATGCTGAGAAAAAACAAATCTCAGAGGGAAAAATAGAACAGTGACATTTTTCAGCTGGATCTTATTATCCAACCCACACAGAGGCCGAGTTGCTAAGCTAGCTCTGTGAAGAAACACAAAGACATCCTATCAAGACAACTGTGAATGTCAGGGGCTAGTCCTGTCTGGAACTGCTGGGCATGAGTAAATATGACAGTGGGATTTTAGCTGGCTTTCCTTTGGTTACTTCTTCTCTTACACTGTGTACACTTGGGACATTTCCCTGCAGAAATGTTCTTGCTGCTGCTTTTCTCTTACTCATTTTTGAGGAGCTGGCATTAGTCTTGTTTGCCTCATAATTTATTTCCTTGAAATTCAGAACACTTACTCTAAATGTTCTGGGTAGGCTTTTGATGAGACTGGGATGATTCTAAACTTGATCGTGCATCTGTGTTATTTGAGATCATAGTGAAAATGCAGCATCCCAGGCCCCTAAGTCCGTGGCGCTGGATGGAGTGAGAGCCCCAGCAACCAGCATTTTAATCTATACCCGTAGTGACCCTAAAGCAGATGAACTAAAGATTGTATGAAAAGTGGAAGATTGAAGACTGATTTCCCAGAGAGGGGCAGGGAGCAATTTCTTGGCCTGGGAATTAATGAATACGTTCTTCATTTTTGCAGAATACCCCTCCCCACTTGGGGAAGGAGTTGGCCTACTATTTTCTTTTCTTCTCCACATGTTCTTATGTGTCATTTAGTGGTAGTATTCCTTGCCCAGCCTGGGAAAGTGACCCTGAGCTGTTTGAATACTGCTGGGTTGACCCAGTTCAAAGCTGCTGCCCAGGGGTCACCAATATAACCTGAGGATGAGACCAAGCTGGTCAGTGTATTGCTCACTGTGATAAGGGAAAACACTGCCATGTAAAGCTTTGGCACTGTCTGGGCAGGTTGAAGTCAGGTATTGGTCAGGGTTCAACTAGAGATGCAAAACCAGCGGGAGATGCCTGCTAAGAGGTTGACAGCAAGGAATTGGCATGCGAGATTGTGGAGGCTGGCTAGGCAAATCTAAAATCCATAGGGCAGACCTTCAGGAAGAGCAGGTTGGAACTCTGGAGTAAAGACTGCATCTCCTCTCCGCTGGTAGAATTTAAGGCCTTTCAATCTATGGAATCAGGCCCACCCAGAGTATCTGGGATAATCTCCCTTCCTTAAAGTTAACTGATTATCAACATTAATCCTACCTGCAAATACCTATACAGTAACACCTAGAAGAATATTTGATTGAATAATTGGGCATGATAGCCTAGTCAAATTGGTGTATTGAAAGACCATCATAGAAAGTCACATCAGAATTTATTGAGAACTGGAAGTTTAATTTAGGCTGGTCTTTCAAAGAATGTATGGATCATGGTACAATAGTCCAGGATTGGGGTTAACAGCCAAGAATTCCCAATGGAGGGGTTCAAAGACTCTTTGGATGAAAAGTTGATGTTTTGCACTGAAGAGTTTAGGAGTCTATTAGGAAGTTCTATGGGGAAATTCCTGCACTCCTTTCTAGTGAAGGAAGACATACCACTTTTGTTCCCAAAGCATGAGCCTTGTGGTTCTCTTCTTTACTTACGGAGTAGAAGCATTAAGCATAAATATGGTTGTCATACTGTCCTCAGACAGAGGGCACATTCGTGGACAGCCAGTCACAGCTGGAATTTCATGCCACCTGCCCCTCCCTCTTTAAGTGGCTAAAGGCTGGTCTACCTCGTAAGTGTCATATCTTTCCATTCTTTGTGCAGCCTCAGCTCATAAGTGACCCCCACAGGACTGTGTTCTGTGAGGATGTCTTGTCCTTTGCACTGTGCCATTTCTTCCCTCCTGGGAAACCTTTGCTTATATATTAGGCCCATTTGAACTTTACCTCCACTAAAGGTTTTTGCTGAGTATCCTCTTCCTCTCTTCTTGTCACACAGGTGTGTTTGTACGGTGCTGGTCACCCACCGTAGAGGCCACCGCTTTCTCATGGTGCAGATATAACACCTCAATCTTCTGCTTCACCGAATTTCCAGAAGACAGGAGTTAAGTCTTATTTAACTTTGTATAGCATCTCATCTTTGGCCAGGCGCACAGTGGATTTAGACTTTTATTCAACCAGTATTTACTGACTCCTACCCCTGTGCCAGGCCACAGGTATTCCCTGTTTTAGAAAGAGTGTTGTAGTTAGTGATACAGCATCGCCTCCGTGGGGCGGGGTGACATTCTGAGGGTGCAGGGAGACTGCCGGTAGACATCTGCATGCGCGCACATGCACACACATACACACAGAGCGCTTACTGAGTGCTTGGAGGACCACATCAAGGAATGTCTCTCCAAAACAGAGGTAGAGGCCCAAGAATGACACAGCAGTGAGTCCCACCTTCCCAGCCTTTGAGATGAAACACACTGTCGGGCACCCTGTTGATAGAAGACACGTACATTTGCGAATATTTGTTATTCTGCTGGATGTGTGCTACTGAATTTAGGGCCTTAGGCTTGGGATAACTTAGATTATACTATACTTTTTACTGATCGGATTCTGTAGAGAGACTAAAAAAGAAGATATGTAGCAGTGTACTTTTTGGATGGTATTTTTGTGCCTAATAATAAAGAGCCAACTTTATTTTTTTTGAGTGTTTGCCACGTGCCAGGCACTGTTCTGAGCACTGTAAATGGATGATTTCAGTTAATCCTCAGTACAGCCTTAGGAGACAGGTACTATCCCCATTTTGCAGCTGAAGGACCTAGCACAAAGGACGCTGTGTCACTTGTACTAGATTTCCCAGGTAGGGTGTGAAATGTGGGTCACATCCAGATTGTCCTCCCTGGAGACCATGCTCTGAACTGAGGTTCCACGTGGCTTGGATGGGATTTATACCATCAGGGCAAGTGCAGGCCTTTTCCTTTGATGTCCAAGTTAACATCTCTTAGAGAGTGGAAGGCGGCTTCAGTTGTGCAGAGAAGAGTGCAACATGGCCGATTCTCCTGGCTTTCCCTTTGGGGCTCATCCACCTTTCTCCTGGGACCGTAACATTTTTCATGCATATTTCATAGATCTTCTACATGTCTGCTTTTATTCCAAAATGCCAAATGCTGGGGGTTTTTTTTGAATTTTTAAAAAAGATTTTATTTATTTATTTGACAGAGAAATGCAGCCAGACAAGGAACACAGGCGGGAAGTGAGAGAGGGAGAAGCAGGCTTCCTGCTGAGCAGGGAGCCCCATGTGGGGCTCGATCCCAGGACTTCTGGATCATGACCTGAGCCGAAGGCAGACGCTTAACAACTGAACCACCCAGGTGCCCCCCCCAAGACTGTTTTAAGAACAGCTCTTCCAGGGGAAAGGAAAAGAAAGAAGGCGAATGAACTGGCACCGGAGGAGATGCAGGCAGAGGCATCGATGGGCACTGCTCTCCATCTGACAGTGTCAGTCCCTCTCAGTCTGAGCCATTTCGAGGCCAGGCTCAGCGTCTGTGGCACCTGCAGTTCTTTCTGTTCCCTAAGCGATGACTTGCTGTCCCCACTTAGGGAAGAGGAGACTTAAGTAGCTATAGCACAGAGCACACACAGCTGGTGCAAGGTTGGTAAGGAATTTGAACCCAGCTCTGCCCATCGGTGGTTATAATACTGCTTAGGTTTTCAGCAACCAACCTTCAAGACCCTTTCTTCACAGAACTCATACTTTGATCCCAGCAAGTCAGAGTCAGTGTTGCAGGAGTCGGCATGGGGCCAGTGCTTGATTTTAACCGCTTGTCATACCCCCCACCCTGTGTCCTGCGTCTGTGGCCTCCAGGGAGCCCCTGAGACTCTGCAGGCCGTTCGTTAACACCGTGCTTAACTTCTTTGTTCTCATGGACTTTGACACTTGATGAGGAGAAGGCCCCTCTGAGGATAAAGGCAAGCTTTTGGTCTTCTTCCAGAGGGATAGAGCACAGCTTCTGGTGTCAGACCTCCTCCTCCCTTCAGGATGGGTTTGCATCTTCCCTTCTCCTCCATGATGTTGGGCAAGTGATGTACCTTCTAAGCTACTTTGGTTTCTTATCTTTAAAATGGGCACGGAATTGGGGACACCTGGCTGACTCAGTCGGTAGAGTGTGTGACTCTTGATCTTGTGAGTCTGAGCCCCATGTTGGGTGTAAAGATTCCTTTAAAAAACTGGGCATAGCGTCATTACAATGGTTAAATAAGCATGGCAACAGAACCCAACAGTACTTCAGCTCGGTGTCTTCCAATAAATATTTATTGCTATTATTAGGAATCCCTTATCCCCACCCCAAATTTCCACCAGGAGCTATTATCCTAAATCCTCCTGGCTGCTTTGTATCATTAGGGCCTCTTTTTCTTCTTGACTAGCTCTTTGGGAAGAACAAACTGGGCCCCTCTTTCCTCTTGGGAAGGAAAGTGCCTCAGGTCTTACCTCAACAGATCTACCAACCTGAGGGCCTGTTAGCCGTCTGCTTGTTCTCACTTTGAGCCTTGTTCACCATACAGACTGATAAAGGGGATATTCTAGGTTTCTCATCTTCTGACTCTCTTCTCAATTCATTTAGAATCTGAGTAGGAGAGAGGTGTGCCTTGTATCCAGCTTCCTTAATACTCTATCATGAGTATTTGCTGTCTTCCTCTCCCATTCTCATAGAGTCACAGAATTTTAGGGTTCAAAGATTTTTTTAAGTGACTGAAATTATTTTCACTCTTCCTGCGCCCCGGTGGTCATTCAGCCATTGTTGCTGGATGCTTCCAGGTAGGAGGAGCTTGCTTTCTCAAGAGGTGGTGCAGGGTGTCCGGGTGGGGGTCCGGGTGCTCTAGATTGGGCTGGAATTGCCCGGTGGGGGGTTGGGGGGGTGGATCTGGCAGAGTGGGGCTTTCAGGCCATCCTGCACTCCCTGTGAAACATTCAGATTAGGTTTTCTTTGGGAGACAGTACAGGCCTGAAGCCTGCTTCGTTTCAGGTAGTAACTTTCAAAAATTCATTTTCCAATAAGTGGTCGAAATTGGGGGAGGGAGCATGCGAGTGTTCTCTGTGCTTTTGGCATCTCGTTCTGAGAAATTTCCCACCACCTGTGTACTTGCTGAGCTGATTCTAGCTTGTGGCTTGTCTTGAGTGATGCAGGAGAGTGAGCCTCAGGGCACTTCGTTCACTTCCTGGCCCCTTTGTGCCATGGTGGGGTGTGTGTAGTGTGAGTCCCAGCAGGTCACCTCCTGAAAGCTGAGTGTGGTGCTTACTCTGGTGGCAGCAAATAAAACTGCCAGGGAAGTTCTACCTGATTGCTGTAGATGCTGCGCGCCAGCTTCCCAACACTCACCTCCAACATACCTGCCGAGGGAAGGAGGACTGATTGGGGATCTGCTTATTTATGCTGTTTGTTCTTAACATTGAGGCGACATGCAGGGCACACCTGGGTGGCTCAGTCGGTTAAACATCTGCCTTCAGCTCAGGTCATGATCCCGAGGTTCTGGGGTCGAGTCCCGCATGGGGCTCCCGCTTGGCCGGGAGCCTGCTTTCCCTCTCCTGCCACTCCTCCTACTCAAATAAATAAGATCTTTGGGAAAAAAAAGGCGACATGCAGTTAGAGCCAGCAAATGTTAAGAAACCAAGCTCCTTACTAGAAACTTTACAAAAATAATTTTATTGAGATAGAAGTCACATTCCCCCAAGTCCACTGTTTAAAGTATTCAATTCATTGGGTTTTTTTTTAATGTATTCATAGATTTGTGAAATCATGACTACAGTCAATTTTGGAACATTCGTATCACCTGAAAAAGAAACCCTGTAACCAATAACATTCATTCCTCCACCCCTGCCCACTAGCCCCTGGAAACAGCTAATCTTTCTGTCTCAATGGATTTGCCTATGCGGGACATTTCATATAAATGGAATCATAACATATCTGGTCTTTGCGTCAGGATCCTTTTACGTAGTGTAATGTTTTCAGACTTCATTCACGTTGTAGCATGTATCAATACTTCTTTTTATTGCCCAATAATACTCTGTTGAATGGGGCTACCATTTATTTATTTATTTGTTTGTTTGTTTATTCATTCATTTGTTTGTTTGACAGAGAGAAACACATCTAGAGAGGGAACACAAGCAGGGAGAGTGAGGGAGGGAGAAACAGGCTTCCCACCAAGCAAGGAGCCCGATGTAGGGCTCGATCCTGGGACTCCAGGATCATGACCTGTGCTGAAGGCAGACCCTTAATGACTGAGCCACCCAGGTGCCCCGAGATACCACATTTTGTGTATCCATTCATCAATTGATGGACATTTGGGTTGTTTACAACTTTTGGCTATTGTGAATAATGTTTTTGTGAGCATTCATGTGCAAGTTTTTGTGTAAATATATGCCTTAATTCTAGCGGAATTCCTGTCATATTTTCTAAATAACCTTTCAAATTTGCTTCTTTTGTTTGCTGTTCTTGGGCCTCATATTCCTATTCTTTGGATTTATAGCCATTTCTGTGCTGAATATTGGCTATGACTTGATATAAAGTTAATACATCTAAGACCCAGTTTAGTGTTCTTTGTAGAAATGATTAAAAATTACTCAGTAATTTTGAAAATAAAGTGACAATAAACTGAATAATAAAAATTCTTATTATATAGTGTTACTATTAGATTATTTTTGCCTTTGCTCTCTTTTTTACCAGGCTTCTAAAATTTGAAGATTTACAAAGATTTTATTTTTCTTTTCCAGAATCGCAATGAAATAAAAAATGGCACTATCCTTCGATTAACCACATCTCCAGTAAGTTGACCTGAGTGTATAGCTTTCCAGAAAATACTTTGCTCTCCAGTTCTGTTCTATGTGATTATGAGGGTGGCTTGAGTGCAAAACAAAAGGGCCCTGGAATGCCCTCACAGGCGGATTCTGGACTAGCAGGAATGCCCTTCTTTAAATTTCCCATTACAGAGGAGGAAGCTTTTATTTCAGGTTAAGTGCAAGTAAACTGACTTCCAGGTTTGCATTTGGCGGTGGTGGGATAACTCAACTCTCCCGATGGGTTTTACCTACCTGCCCAGCACATCCACCTAATGCCATCTAAGCAAATTCAGTCAACAAACAAAGGAAACAAAACCAAAGCAGCCCATTTATGCCACCCTGACTTTAAAGATGTAGACACATGTGTCTATGTGGAAGAGTGAGAGTGTTGAAGCATTTTCTAGTTTTGGCCAGTTATGATGATTGATAATAATGTGGTTTAAGAAATGTTTGCCACTTAATCTATTTCGTTGACAGCTGATTCTAGATAAAACACTTTAAAGTCTTCCCAAGGAAAGCTACTGACCAGAATGCTATAGTATGCTTAGACTACAGTAGCTGGCTGTGTTGCTTATCTTCATTTTTCTTACTTGCTTGCAGATACTTTGGATAGTAACATTAGCATATTTAAACTAGATTATTTCACAGTGCATTTTATTACTTTCCTAAAAAAATAATCTGCACAAAATACACCAAGTGTTACTATTTTCACTCTGCATATGTGACAAAGACTATGTCTAACTCTTATTTTCAGTTTCCACTGAAGCCATGTGGTAGGCTCAAAATAAATTAAAAAATTGGGAAAAGCATCTGGCTAAAGTTAAATTGTGGGTACTGTAACTATCACACATTCTTCTTGTTGAAAATTACATTAGGGAGGTTTAAAAACTCCTAAACATTTTACCCAGTAACATCTTGAACCTAAACACAGCGACAAGCTCCACAGAATGCGTGGCTAAAGTTGGCCAAGCTCTCTTCTGGCGCCTTCTTTTCCGTTTACTGGAAGTCATCCTTCATACTCCTTTTTCAGTGGCCACATGATGAGCTGAAACATTTGTGTCTGGCTTAGCACGGACCTTGCTTTGGTCAGCATGGATTAATGCTGATTTGACCTTTCTCGAGCATGGTTTCAGCTGGGTTTTGTAGTTGCTGTTTATCCTGTTACAGTTGCTCATCTGCGGGCCGGACAGCAAGAGTACACCTTGAGTTTTGCTGGGTCTTAGAATTAGAGAGGCCTGGTTTTTACACCGAGATCTCCTCTAAGCCGAAGAAGATGTTAGTTCTTTTTTGAATTGCTGTGGGTTCCTGAACGTTTCCACAATGACACTATCGTATCCTAAAGGAGGCTGATTAACGTGTTCTAAACAGCAGGGGTCCCCAAGCCCAAATCACTGATAGAACTCTAAAAATGCTGATGCTTGGGCCTCTACAGAGAAGCTGAATTATATCTAGAAAGGAGGTCCGGCAATCTGCATTTTAAACAAGCATTTTATGATATGATTTGGCTGTTAACCCTAGGGTCTAGAACTGGGCATTATTCTATAAGCAAGGGATTTTGGCTTTGTAACCTTTACTTGTTGTTGTAGATTATTTTTTTAAATTATTTTATGTTTAACTGAAAAATATGGGTCAGCATATGCTAACTCTTTCACTTTTTATATACACACACAAAAAAATGTTAAAAAAAATAACCATCTCCATCAAATTTGCTAGGAAGTGTTAGTGTACCATAAAGAAATGAACAAATGGTGTTATACCTACATAAAAATGTTCAGTTCTTTCTGCTGCCTTGGCTGAACCCTCCCTCGAGCCAGACAGGATGCATACACACCTGCACATGTACACATGTGTGCACATACATGTGCCACTCTTGCTCTAAGTATTGTGCAGCTGTGCTCATCCTCCGCCTCTGTGACCTTGGGCGAGTTACCTAACTTCTCAGCCGCTTTGGTTTCCTGGGTGCAGTGAAGATGGTGAGGACACCTACCTGATAGTATTACTGTGGAGATTAAATGAAGTCCTTCAGGAAGGTATTTAGAAGAGTGGCTCATAAAGCCCCAGGTAACTCCACTGATTTTATTACCAGCATTAGCAGCACCAAAGGCTGTTAATTAGCATTAATATTGACAGTGAGGTAATCTTTGAGTTGCCCTTATCATCACTTGTACAGTAATGCCGACAGATTCAAAGTTATCCACTTGTGTTAAATGTATGTTAATGTTGTATGTCTGCTTGGAAATTGTAAGAACAGTATATCTTTGAGTGATTTTAAAAGATGAAGTGATTCTTGCTCAACTCTCCATCCTCCCCTTAAAAACATGGAATTTAGGGTTAGGGTGATTTGTCAGATATGTAGGGGTCTGTGAATGACTAGAAAGAGTTCTTGTTCTTCTCCTTCCTTCTCCCTCTTATTTCCCATGCAAGGTGTCAGTTGGTTGTTGTAACTATGATAGGAGACCACTGTGTGCCTCTGATCAAGTGAGCGGGGGGGGGTGCGTGGGGTTCATTCCTGTCGCGATCCTTGAAGAGTTGGCATTAGTTTCCCTGCTGGGTCCCCTTCTCTCCTGGGGGCTACGTCCAGGTGTAGTGAAGGGGGACCTGGGCAAGGGGGGAGGGGACCTTGGCTAAGGAGCCTGTTGGATTGGAGAACCTTTGCTGTCAGTACCTGTGTGGATTCCTTTCCTTCCTTCTGCAATCTTAACCCTCTTAGAGCTCACATGGGGCTTCTTGGATGGTTCTCATGAGTTTCTATTCAGAAGATACCTCACTGTCAGAGACAACTACCCCTTCTTACCCTTTCTCAGAAATATAACATGTTTCAAAGGAGAGAGCAAATACCCAAGAGGGAGAATATGAGGATGGCAATGGCACATTGCAGTTTTGAGTTAAATAATAAGTACAACAGATGTTGAGTTATTTCCATTAAGCAGAAGTACAGGCAGAACAGTTTAATATTTTATTTTTCTTCCTATCTGCCCCAACTGAAAAGTAGATATGAAAACCATTACTGGATGAATGAGAAATATAAACTGTAAGTTATTATCCAGAAGGTCAGCTCCTCCAATATATTTCCATTCCTCCTTGCCCTGTGTGTAGTAGCCAAGGGCAGATGCCATAAAAAGAAGTCTAATTTTAAGCAAAGTGGCTAATTTGGTTTCCAAATTATTTTGTTTTATATTTATGCAGTAATTAGTCAGTGCCTGTGAAACACATGGTGTTGAGAAGTGAAATTTATAAGCACCATTGTGTTGTGCTGGAAAATTTTCAGTAACCGGAAAAGATTATCTGGGTGTCTAATGGAGCTTGTGAACACAGTGTGTAGGCAACTTTTACTCAGAATATTGACTGAAGAGGTGAGCATGTTGCATAAATTTGTGTAATTGCTTAACTAAGCAAATAGCTTTTTGTCATTTGTAGATAATAATTTTACTTAAAAGGTAAACATTTTCCCCGTTTTCCTCTCCCCTCTGTCACTCCGGTTCCGTTTCTGAGGCTTTTCTGTTTTTGTGCTCTTGCTTTTCCAAGAGATGGAAATATGGGCTCCATCAGGAAGGCTGTCGATTCCCATCATGAAATTAACAGCCATTGCCGGAAGGCGGAGTGGAAGCCTGCCCCGGTGTAGAGTGCACATATGGTCTCGTGCTTTCGGCCTCTGTATCTTCGTTTTTGTCTGCTGTGGGTTTCTCTGTGAACACTCTTCCCTTTGTTTTGTCCTTGATGAGGCTCAGAGCGCCCAGCAGCTCCACGAGCGAATCCAGTCGTCGAGCATGGACGCCAAGCTGGAAGCCTTGAAGGACTTAGCCAGCCTCTCCCGGGATGTCACCTTTGCCCAGGAGTTCATAAACCTTGATGGCATCTCTCTCCTCACGCAGATGGTTGAAAGCGGCACCGAGTAAGCATCTTTTATTCAGACTTCGAGTCTGTCTGGTTCTCCCCAGTATTTGGGGTATTTGTTACTTTCCTTATACTTGCAGTTTCTAGTTTTAAAGACCAGAAATTGACTGCTCCCCCCCCCCCCCATCCTTAAGTTTCGAAGTCTTAGACCAGGTCGAAACAGCATCCCTGAAGTAATTTTTTAAAAAATTGTCATTTGAGGGGCACCTGGGTGGCTCAGTTGGTTAAGCATCCGACTCCTGATCTCAGCTTAGGTCTTGATCTCAGGGTGTTGGGTTTAAGCCCCATGCTGGGCTCTGCACTGGGCATGGAGCTTACTTAAAAAAAATTGTTATTTAAATAATGAAGTGCATATCCTTAATTATTAAAGTGCATATCCTTAAAGATTAAGTACAATAAATAGTTATTAAATACTACATGCAAAGGGTTGGAGTTGGTAGAATTTAAGAAGATGTGAGCCTTGCCATTAAAAAATGTATGGTGGTAGAATTCAGCTGAGGTATAATTCCTTCTGAGAGCGGGGAGTCCAGAGATTGGAAAAGTTACAGCTCATGGAAGCTGACAGAGTGGGTGTCAGTGAATGGGCCCTCAAGGAGTTTGAGTTGCTTCACAATCAAGAAAGGGATGGCCATTTCTCCTTGGGGTGCTTACCTTCTCAGGGAAGGCTTTGATTCTGTGCTGTGATTGGGAAGTGTAAGGAGCTGGCTGAGACTAGCCCTTCTGCGTGTGGACAGAAAACTCCCCTGACCGCTGAACACAGGGTAGGGTCCACAGCTAGCTGCTCATTCCCATATGTCCAGGTGCTACTGGCATTCACTATCAGAGCATGTAAGTGGGAGCATGTGAAGATGCCATGGCAGTTAATTCCATATTAATGTGCTAAATCAGTGATATGCAAAGTTGGTATAGATATTTATGAGGGAAGCATTAAATGTCACTGAGAATTGGGGTTTAAGCCTTGGTCATTTAGATGTTTCTTTAGTACTTGGTGATGCAAAGAATGAGCCGTTAACTGTGCATGTTGCAGACCCATCTTGACCCTCTCCCTTCCTTCATTCCTTCGTTCCTTCCTTCCATCTCCTACACATGGCCTCTGCAGGTGGCACTTGGATAGACTTTTTTTTTTTCTTACTGGCAAGTTGGCTTGAGTGATTTGGAAAGGGTCGACCTTAGACAGGTATCATTTATTTATTTTTTTTAATGAGGGCTAAAACTCAGCTCATGAAATTTTTGGTGAACGTCAGCTCGGAGCACAGCAAAGAGACTCATATTCTGGGTGTATGGGAATCCCAGCGCGTGCTGTAAGTATGACTTGGGAGTTTGAAATGGCTCAAGGGAAGTTAAATAAGGGAGGTCTAAGGGGCTTGACCAAGGAAAAAGAGAGAAGGCTCTCCCTGTGTTGGAGGCTCTAGGCTGAGGTCTAGTATGGTCAGATCCCTCATTGTTTGGTACTGATGAGCAGGGGAGTGGGAGTTGTGATTATAAACACCTTCACTGTCACTGTGGACGACTTCACATGGGTGCCACATCTAGAAGGTCCTGCTTTATGCCTGTCACTGATTCTGGTGGGACAGTGAGCCTGCGGAGGGGGGGTACAGCCTCAGTCATATTTACGGTGTGTTAAATGAAAATGTGAAAATGATCCTACATTCATTATCTGAGTCCCAGCCACTGGTATATGGGAAGCACTGTACTAGACCAGTGGTCTTGGCACCTGCTGACACGAGGCGGTCGTACCAGGGGTACCGAAGTGTCCAGGGCCTTACGCTTTGAGCGTCCAGAAGGATACTGTGCTAATGCTTCCAGATTTAGCAGAATTACAGTCATAATTGCAATTACAATGTGAAATATACTGAAAGCAGAGGTCCGTATGATTTGTACCCCGAATAGAGGGTTAAGGCCAAGCTCTGGGACTGCCAAGTCTGATATTTATATGTTTTGACAATGAGGAGAAATGCATGTTAGAAGCTTCAGGTTTGGCTTTTTTGTTTTTGTTTTTGCTTTTGTTTTTTTTTTTTTAGTTTCCATTATATTTGTTTGCGAGGGCTGCCGCGACAAAATATCACAGACTGGGGAGTTTAAACAACAGAAGTGTATTGTCTCATCGTTACAAGGGCTGGAAGTCCCATCGGCTTCTTCTCTGGTCTCCTGGGTTGGCAGACGGCTGCCTTCTGGCCCTGCCCTCACGTGCCCTTTCCTCTGCGTCTGCTCATTCTAGTCTCTCTGAAGGTCCATACTTCCTTTTCTACAAAGACACCGGTCAGACTAGATTAGGACACCCTGTCACAGCCTTATGTTAACTTCATCCCCTCTTTAAAGGCTCTGTGTCTACCGTCCCATTCTGAGGGACTGCGGGTCAGGAACCCAATATATGAATTCTAAGGACACGCAGTTTAGGCTCTAACACTCCTCAAAGGGACACTGCCCTTTCTGCTTCAGAAGAAAAAGAGTGAACACTGATGCTGTGTATTTGTCTTGTGAACATTATTACTTAGTATCGGTGTCATTGCCTGGCCCTGTAACTCTTCTCGACCTGTAGAAGGGCCACAAAGAGCCACTGCTTCTTAGACTGAGGACTGGGGAGGCACGTCTGAATTCTCTCTCCGTGTCGCACACAGAGAACCCGAGACATTGACACCGTATGTACTCTGTGAACTACAGTCACTGAATTCCTTTTTTTGAAAATCGTATTATGTTACTAGTATTTGAATGATTTGTAATCCGTAAGCCATGTTGATTTGCTCCATGTGGCCAGGTTTCAGACAGGCAGACGACCCAAGGCCAGATCGTGGACGAGTTCCAGTTTGCATTTATCTCTTACGCTTTCCCGTCGCACTGGGTTACGGGCAGGAATGGTGTCTCTCTGGCTCTTGTTTGGAGTCCTCCTCACCATCCAGCATCAGTTCAAAGGGGGGCTCCTTTCAGGGATGGAGGAAGGAGGTGCTGGAGCCTCGTGGCCTCCTGCCTCGTTCTACTGGGTCCCACAGCTCATCTTAAGCTGCTCATTCAATGCCCAGCTATTATTCAGCTTTTTGGCTCAGATTTAAAAAGATGAGAGAAAGACATTTTTCTTATAAGGAAACCTGGCTTCTCAATTCAACTTATAGCAAGACTTTAATTAATTAACAGGCAACTTTGGGAATAGAAACTGTACAAATTAAATAGATCCTGCAATTTGAAATGAATTTAGTCATGACTCCTGGGCAGATTTCCAGCCAGGGAAGGCAGAAGTTGCCTAAGTAGGACCTGTGGAAATTTTTAGAAAACACTGAAGAAATGTAGCTGGAATTTTTCCCCTTACTTGGAGCCATAATGAGATTCAAAGATTACTCACCTGCTTGTCATTACTCAAGGCTGAGCTTTTAAAGGCCTCTCTCTCTCTTTCTCTCCTTCCCTCCCTCCCTCCTCCCTCCCTTCCTCCCTCCCTCCCTCCCTCCCTCTCTCCCTCTCTCTCTCTATCTCTATCTCTCTCTCTCTCCAGTTGGTCCCAGGAGGGGCCGTGGGGTAAAATGAGCAACACAGGGGCACGGGGAGTGTCACTTTGGCAGGGCACGGTGTTTAAGACCTGAATTGAATTTTTCCATTCTTGTGGAATTTTGAAATTCCATTCCTAGTTTAAGTTTGAAACATATGTGTGGAAGCAAGTGAAGCTGTGGGGTAATGAGTGGGCTCGACCCGAGTGAGGCAGGGTTGTCAGGTAAGGCGAGGCAAGGAACAGACAGTGTTTTTTTTAAAAGCAGGTACTGAGAGACTTCTCAAGGGGTTAATATCCCAAACCTCTAAAGGGCTCATATAACTCAGTGACAAAAAACAGCCCCGTTAAAAAAATGGGCAGAGGATCTGAAGAGACATTTGCCCAGAGAATGCATACCGATGGCCAATAGGTACTTGAAAGAGGCTCCACACCACTCATCGTCAGGGACAAGCAGACCCAAATCACAGGGAGATGCTAAGTTACACCTGTCCGAAAGACTGCTGTTGGAAAGACAAGACATAACAAGTGTTGGAGAGCATGTGGAGAAAAGGGAACCCGTGGGAGTGTAAATTGGTGGAGCCACTCTGGAAAACAGTGTGGAAGGTCCTCAAAACATTACAATTACAATTACCATATGATCCAGCAATTCATCAACTAGGAATCTATCTGAAGAAAATGAAAACATTAATTTGAAAAGATAAACACATTCCTGTATTTATTGCAGCATTACTTATAATAGCCAAGCTATGGAAATAGCCTAAATCTCCACTGATCACTGATGGAGGAGTGGATAAAGATGCAGGTAAAACGGAATACTTCTCAGGCATTGTAGCGACATGGGTGGACCTAGAGGGTATTAAACTAAGTGATACAAGTCAGTCAAAGAAAGGCAAACACCACATGATTTCACGTACACGTGGAATCTGAAAAACAAAACCAAACCAAACCCAGACTTAGCACTACAGGGAACAGATTGGTGGTTGATAGATAGGGAGGGGCTTGGAGGGTCGGCAAAATGGATGGAGCAGATCAAGAAGGACAAAAATTCAAGTATAAAATAAGTAAGGCACCATGATGTAATATCCAGCATGGGGAATATAGGCAGTAATACTGTATTAACTCTGTATGGTGATGGTTAGTAGACACCATGGTGATCATTTCACTGCGTATACAAACGTGGACTCGCTCTGTTTTACACCTGAAACTAATATAATATGGTGTGCCAGTTACAGCTCAATAAACGGAAAGGCTCTCAGAAATGAGATATTTTAATTGAAAGAAAAAATATCACACCTGCCACCCTAAGCCCGCTGTAGCAAATAACACTGTCTTTCTTGGGCTTTCAATAAAATACCGAGTTGTCTATGCCTCTACACACACGGTCATGTGGATGGTTTATCTTGTGTCCTTCCAGTGCTAAACAGAGGAACAGGGGACGCATTTCCAAGAACGAAAGGGCAGGATTCTTATAGTTTCCTTCCCACTTGGCTATGTGACAGGAAAATTACGCTGCTGGAATATGAGTAAGCTGTAGCACCACCCTGGGCAGAGAAGTCAAGAGAGAAAAAACGTTAAATTCATGTGTTTACAAAAAACTCAAGACAGTCTTTTGAATTAGCTTTCTCTCCTTAATAAAAAAAATTATATTAGTTAAGAAATAAATATAAGTAAACAGAGGAGGAAAAATAAGAATCATTTGTAATCTGTCTTCCTAGAGACATTTTTAACATTGTGGTGTATATCCTTTTTATATTTCTTTAGTTTTTTTTTTTTTTAAAGATTTTATTTATTTGAGAGAGTGATCACATAGGGAGAAGGAGAAGCAGACTTGCCACTGATTGAGTGGAAAGCCCACTAAGGGGCTTGATCCCAGGACCCAGAGATCATGACCTGAGCCGAAGGTAGATGCTTCACTGACTGAGCCACCTAGGCGCCCGTTTTTTTTGTATTTCTTTTAGATATACAGACACGTGCACAGGCTTTGCCAAAGAAGAGTCCGATGTTCACACTCTTTGTAGTCTGCTTTTTGTACCTAATAATATATCTACCATCATTTTTGTTGTTTGTATATTACTGCATTTTTAAAACTTCGTTGAGGTACAATAAGACAATTTGAAGGGCATGCACATTCCACTGTTGTTGGATTTTTCCACTGTCTTTTTTACATTCTCTAATCAGTTTTTCTTCTAGCAAAATCTTTATAACTATTTAAATTATTTTGTTGGAATATGATTCCTGATTCAGAGGATATGTACATTTTAAAGCTGTTTTAAAAATAAGAGCCCTGTAGCTCACTGAAATATCCTTATTTATACTCTACCACTTATGGGGGAATCTGTCCATTTCTAACACCCTGGCCAGTGCTGGGCTGGTGGTCTCTCAGGGATTCTAGCTTTCCTAAGAAAAACAGAAAAATAGCAGTGAGATAGTTGAGGGGTTCTCACTAATCTGTGTAATTTACAAGTGTTTTGGTGGGGGGGGCGGGGTTGAAGTCATTTCTCCAGAATTTGGTGGTATTAGGAACAGTGGAGAGAGCCCTGGAGTTTGAGAGATACGTCAAAAGCTCTCAAGTAATTGTCTTAAAAACAGACAATGTTAATTGTATAAATTATTAGCCCCCTCCCCATTCTGTCATACATATGGACACAGATGAGGAATTTTGTGCATATGTGTAGCTCTGTGTGTTTGTATTTCTAAAAATTGTTGTCACCATTCATTAACACACAGTTTCATATGAAACTTTCATTATGTGAATCATTTTCTCTGGACCTGAATCAGAGCTACAGCCATTCCTTAGGAGATGTGAAAATTGATATATGACTTGAATTAAGCATCTGAATGAGGTCTTGGCTTGGATGTTGCCGAGCACCCACCGTTGACAATGGATTTGTGGATTTTATTCATTTAGTTACGTGTATATTACTTGAGTGCTGAGTGTTTCTGACACAGGCTGAGGCACACGGGAGGAGGTGTCGGGGGGAAATACAAAGATGGGCATGACAGTTTTGGACTATGTGTGACCTCTTTTGAACTTCACCTTCCCACAGAAGAGCACTTCGTTTGTTTTTTTGAAAGTAACTTTGTGGGATGCCTGGGTGGCTCAGTTGGTAAAGCGGCTGCCTTCGGCTCAGGTCATGATCCCAGAGTCCTGGGATCGAGTCCCGCACCCAGCTCCTTGCTCACCAGGGAGCTTGCTTCTCCCTCTGCCTCTGCTTGCCACTTTGCCTGCCTGTGATCTCTCTATCTCTCTGACAAATATAAATCTTAAAAAAAAAAAAAAAGTAACTTTGTTACCTTCCACAGACATGGATTATCAGCTCTAACTTAATGCTCTTGATTCTGAGAATCTGGTGTCTCTCATAAACTGTGGCTGTTTGGAAGGCCCAAGCCAGGCCAAGCTGATGAGTGGCTGGCTGTCTAGCAGCTAAGTCCAGGTCACACAGTGAGTGTCCTGCACTTCACCTTGGACAGAGGCCACAGGGAGGAGCCAGCAGTTCCCTGGACACAAAGAAGCTGCTCTGTGTGGTCTTTGGGCCCCAGCTGTGAAGACTGCTGGATCTCCCCAGATCCATCTGCCCAATTTCTTGGATTCTGCACGCCACAGAGTGCGCGGGGAGTTCCAAACAGAACAACTCTTCTGGGGCCCGGGCAGAAATTTGCATCACAAACACAGAAGAGGTCAGCCGGCTTTGTCAGTGGTTGTGCGGCAGAAAATTCCCTACCCTGGATCTTCCTCCTTCCCATTCCTCTTTACTTTGCCTCTGGGTCCCTGTCTATCAGTGCAGCCACACCCCAGCACCCTCCCAGTCAAGGGTGGGTGATAGTCCAGTGAGGCCAAAGACAAGACCCGGAGACTGCAGTTGAGACACAGGTTTATTGGGGAAACTTATAAACAAGGAGGGCCGAAGCAGTGAAGAAAGCAGCCGCTGCTGGTATCTCTCTGCAGCTTTGACAGCACAACTTAGCCTGGCAGCTGTCTTTGGCCTCTTCCTTCTTGCACAGCCAGCGTTCCAAGGAGATCAAGTTCTGCCATCTGGACACACTTCGGTGCAAAGGAGAAGCTCCGGGCTGGGCATCCCTGGGAGCCCCTGACCTTGAAGCCTGGACAACGCAGTCTTCTACATGTTCCCCCTGATGCGATTATAGAGGGAGGTGGGATCAGTACATTCTCAAGATAGTGATTAACAGGGACATTCAGAATGGGCTTGTCCAAACTAGCTCTGTGGCATCGTCCTGGAAATGAATATAGAAATGAGACGAGGTCTCATAGCCTGTTTAGAGAGGAGGTTATCTTCTGCTGGGGGCAGAATGCCATACCTTGGGCTCAGGTGAGAGACTTCTGGCTACCCTAAAATCTCAGCCTTTCTAGAATCATTTGTTCCTGGTCTTATTTCTTTTAAAAATGGGTATATGGAGAGAGAGAGAGAGAGAGAGAGAGAGAGAGAGAGAGAACCTCAGGAAAAGAGAGATCACGATGGAAAGTTCCTCTTTGTTTATGTTTCATCTGAACCAAAAGAGGGGAAATTGAGAAAAGGGCTGGTGAGGGAGAGCCTTCCAAGACCAGAGTCTACTACGGCAGCTGGAACACATGTAAAAACCCAAAGGTACTAGGCACCAGGTTGGAAAGCGATTTTGAAAAGTTGCTGTACTAGATTTATGTATTACCCTCACGCACACAGATGCACACTTCACATACGCATTTATTTTGAACCGGTTCTATTGAACAATAAACTGAAGCATATTAAAATTTTTAAGAATTTCTATGAGCCAGAATCAATTACAAGTGGTCATTGCCAAACTGGAAGTGGTTAGGAGCCCTGCACCCCCCAGAGCCAGGGGAAAGACTTTTATAGAGAAGAGGAGGAAGCAAATCAAAGCACTTAGTTAATTGGCTGCAGCTTAGAGCCTGGCGAGAGATGTTTGTGATAAAGATAAAGACAAAAGATAGCTTTTTGGTGTTTTTTTTTTTTTTTTTTTTTCAACCTTGTGGCATTTACAGGCTTAGATATGGGTTTGCTCGAATAGGCCTCTGGCCTCAGGGCCATCTCAGTTAAGTGTCTCCTTGTTTAATTAATGGGACAGTTCTCTACTTACTGGAAGAGTGGCAAGATCAGTTTCCTCCTTGTCTCTGTTGTGTCCAGAGAGCACCTTGCACCAGTCATTACAGGTGACTTTTAGGAAAAAAAATAAAAGTATGGCTCTCATACAGAAATAAAAATGAACACATGTTCGAGCAGTATTACTCCTGCGCTTTGAGGAAACAAGGCAGATGTTTTAACAGTTTCAAAGGAGAAGTCAAAAGGGCGGCAATTCACGAGGAGCAAAGGGATGTTGAAATGAATTGTAAACGGAGGCCAAACTGGATTTTCACCTGCAGGGAGGAAGTCCATTAAATTTCTACAAGATGGGACAAAATGTCCATACTCACCAGCTACCTACAAGTTCGAGACCACTGGGCTGGCGTCTGATAACTCAGAAGAGTGCGCACAGTTTCCTGTTGTAGCACAGTTCTTTTCTTCTCCAGGTGTATCCTGTATTGTTTTTGTTGTTATAAACCCGTATTCTACATCTTTGGCTAGAGTATCACCGATGCTTGTGGTTTTCTCATCACAGCCTGTAGATGGCATGTGATGTCCACGTGTCTTATCACTGGCATTCACTTTGACCACTTACGAGAGTTCCTTCCGGGTGTCTCTACTGTACCACGGTAAACCCCACGTTGTAATTTTGGGAGTGGTTAGAGGATGGAGGACAGAAGAGAGTACAGATCAGATCTGAACGTTTTCCCCCAGAGATTTGGCTCTGCAACAGTATTAGCATGCCGTTCTTCGGATCCTGTTTGATTCAGTAAGGTGCATCTGTCACTGTTGTTATTTCTATTGGTGCGCAGTCTGTCCTAGATTTGGCTATGGAAGCTTCAAGCAACATTCTGTGACCTGTCTCCCATTATTCTCTGACCGTTTCGTTCCTTTGGGCTTAGGGAGCTGCTCCAGGCTTATCTAGAACTTTTCTTACTTCAGTCCTGGCAGTGGTCCTTTCTACACGGAGCCCAGTTCCCTTTAGGGGAAGGTACTCTTCGGCCCTTGCGAGGAGGCCCAACCTCTGCTCAGGTCTGCCCCCCTGTGGTGGTCCGGTCACCTGCTACTTCCACCCTGCCCAGTGGCTTTTTGAAAGAGGTAAGGAAGGAAGCTAATAATGTTTTTTTTTTCCCCAAAGGCAGGTCAAGGAGGGGGATGGGAGGAGGTAGAAGAAGATGGCTATATGCATTCCCTGATTTACCAGTTGCAAGATCTGATCTCCTGTGGTCAGTTAAGTTTCTGAAGTGGTTACATTTTATGTGGATGAGAATGAAACTTCGTTTCATCTGAAGAGCCAAAACGTTCAACTAATTATCTACTGTGCATATGGCTCACATTACAGTCTCAGTTACAGTGAAGGGCCCTGCCTTCAGGAAGCTGGAAGGACAGTGAGATGTCCTACCTGAGTCACACTACAGCTGATGTTTCTCTCAGCAGTGCGGGTGTGAGTGATGCCCTCAATCTGGTCAAGGAAGGGAAATCAGAAGTCAGGAAGGCTTTGCAGAGGAACCTAGAACCTGGGGAGTTTGGAGTAGAACTTAGCCACTTGGACAAGCTGGTTAGAGAGGAAGGGTATTCAAAACAGAGGGAAGAACATACTTAAGGCCAAAAAAATTTGGCAGACTGGAGGGATGGGAAGTGGTTGGATAGGATGAATATCACTTGTTTCCTTATCTTCTTGACCCCAGTTTTTTAAATAAGCATCATTGTCCTTTCTTGCAGATGAGATTTGTCCTTTTTTTTTTTTTTTTTTGAAGGTTACCATCATAGAGTTCGATCTGTTGTCTAAGACTATTACGTATCCTGTGATGTCTTCCCTGCAAGGAGGCAATCTTTTCTCAAGAAGAGTCAAAGTAGAATTAGTGGGCATTTTCCCAAAGACAGATAATCAATTATTTATTCACTTTTGAGCTTATCCCTAAGAACTGGGCTAGTATCTTTTGGCTCCACTTTTTCTTTTTTTTTATTGAAAATATGCCCAGTCTTATATCTAGGGATTTTCTCCCCATTGAACATATTCTAACTCTGATCCAAATGGGGTGTTCTGGTTGTCCTTACTCCTAAGTAAATGCAATGGGTTGGTTACAGTACTTTAATTCCTGTTTTTTGATTGTTTCTTATCATTGGGGAAACACCAATTTATTACTTTGAATAATTTTTTAAAAAACTTTATTTGATTGACAGAAAGAAGCAAAGCGAGAGAGGGAACACAAGCAGGAGGAGTGAGAGAGGGAGAATCAGGCTTCCCACTAAGCAGGGAGCCCAATGTGGGGCTTGAACCCAGGACTCTGGGATCATGACCTGAGCCGAAGGCAGTCGCTTAATGACTAAGCCACCCAGGCATCCCTGAATAATGTGTTGAAATGAATACAGTCCTTTACATCATGGCAGTTACATCTCCCCTATATCTAATCCTGAGCTTTCTTCAAGGTATGCTCTTTGTGTAAAAATTAGTGCTTTCACACATGCTCCTCATATGTTTTTTTTTTTTTTCAAATTTTGCAGACGGTACCAGAAATTGCAGAAGATCATGAAGCCTTGGTAAGAATTTATGATTACTTAATATAGATGATGTTAACACTTCTCTGCATAATTAAATCCTGTCCTCAGACTGTATAACTATGCATCTAGATATTTTGAGTAAGTGATTTTTTTTTTGGCTTGTTTGATATTCTTATTAACAGGTTCTTCAAAATCCTTCCCACCCTTTTGCTTGGTGTTAGGAAAGATATTTTGTGTTTGTAGCCACACAATGATTACATCAGAATTGCTATCCTTCTCCTGGAGCAAGGCTAGGCATAATTTTATGTATCACTTTAAACAAAAACTTCCTTTTTTGTGGCCTATGTGATGTTCAAAGTTAAAAAGTCTTTCATTTTCTTCAATGGATCAGTATAAAAAAGATCCTCATTAAAAAAAAACCTTCAGGATTGAAGTATGGCATGAAAATTATTTACTCGGACTGTATGTATCAAGTCACCTATTAGGTGAGTTGCATGATAATTGTGTCTGGAGATCTCAGAACTTCTTTTTTAGAGATTTTCCTCTTTGGTGCCTTTCTTGTCTACTGAATAAGGTGAGTCCAAATAGGGTCCATCAAATTCACTACAGTAGGCAGAACAAATTTCTGTTTTACCAAGTTGTGAAGCAGATAATTTCAATTTGAGAAGCAAGACTGAAGAGCATCTGAAAATTATTTTTTTAGTCTTCAGAGAAAATTCCAATCACCTTCAAGTATATGATATTGGTCTCAGTCATTCATCTTCTCCTACCCTTCCCACATAAAAAAAAAAAGTATATACTCCTTAGTTACTAAATCCTAATAAAGTAGAAAGCACTATTGAGTTTTTAGGGTAAAAATTTTTAAATACTCTTTTGATATATATGTATATATTTAATATAGTAGACAAGCTTAATGGTAATGGCAGCAGAAGCTCTCTTTTATGAGAGTTTGTTCTGGGCACTGTCTCAATGTTTACACTCATTACTTTTAATTCACACTTGTATCCTCACAAGTCAGTATAATGGGAGATATTTCACTGATGCAGAAGTTAAAGTCAGGTGGTGAAGCTTGGGCTCAAACTGAGTTTTTTCTCTAGCAACCTCCTACGACTTGCTAATATTGAAGACTTTGGGGGCTCTGAAGCCAAAGTAAGTTCTTAAAATTTATCTGCCAATAGTTTTAATGTTTTGGTATGTAGGGATGCTGGAAGTGTGACTATAAGTGAACCATGGTTTTCATTTATCAAGCGTAGAATAAATCAGTGTTCAGGGCCTTCATTCTGGTAACGGCAGATTATCTTAATTAGGCTAATACAGATAGCAATTATAAAATCTGGACAAAATAATGTAAACAAAAACACCTAAAAACAATGGCTTGAAGGAACTGGATAACAACCTATAGTAGACAGAAAGAAGGAGGTCACCCTTGGAAGAACAAATGAGCCTTAGATGAGATTTGTGTGTCTAGTTTCTGCCGGAAGATACCCCCTCACGCAGGTAGCCTGGGGTAGCTGAAAAGCCTCGGTTTTGGTAAGATACTAAGAAGATACAGTTTGGGGCTGTTGGAGAAGCTACCTTATGAGGGGGAACCATGAAAGAAGAGAATCTCAGGGGATATAAAACCTCATATATCCACCTATAAAATTGGCTCAAATCAGTAGTGTTAATGTATATGTGTGTGAGAACCCCGAGAGGCCTGGTAAAAATAACAACAGGAAATGGAAAGAATTGAGAGGAGATTTTAACTGCCACTCACTGCAGATTTGGAGTTTGATTCTAACTAGATTTATTTCTACTCCAACAAAACACTCTTCAGAACAACAAAACTGGACTTTGAGACTTAGCAGTCTTTTATTCGCAATGTTCAGAATATATAAAAAAATTACTAGATACGTGAAGAAAAGATGACCAATTCTTTTTTTTTTCTTTTAAGATTTTATTTATTATTTGACAGAGAGAAACACAGCTAGAGAGGGAATACAAGCAGGGAGAGTGTGAGAAGGAGATGCAGGCTTCCTGCTGAGCAGGGAGCCAGTGTGGGTCTTGATCCTGGGACTCCGGGATCATGACCTGAGCCGAAGGCAGTTGCTTAACCAACTGAGCCACCCAGACGCCCCAAGATGACCAATTCTTAAGAAAAACAAAATAAAGCAAGTAGTAGAAACCAAGCCTGAGCTGACCCAGGTGTTGGAATTAGCAAATGAAGATTTTATTTTTTAAAGATTTTATTTATTTATTTGACAGAGAGAAATAGAGCTAGAGAAGGAACACAAGCAGGGGGAGTGAGAGAGGGAGAAGTAGGTTTCCCTGCTGAGCAGGGAGCCCAATGCAGGGCTCGATCCCAGGACTCCCGGATCATGACCTCAGCCTAAGGCAGATGCTTAATGACTGAGCCACCCAGGCACCCCATCAAATGAAGATTTTAAAGCAATGTTTATAAGTATATTAGAAGAAGAAAGTATTAGTTTGATGTGTGCACAGATGAGAAGTCTTAGCAGAGAAATGGAAACCATAAAAAATAACCAATTGGAGATTATAAAACTGGGAAGTGTAATATTTAAAATGAAGAGTTCACTGCATGGGAATTGAAGATGGCAGAAGAGGTGGTAACCTCGAAGATGCATCAGTACAAACTGCTCAATCCAAAGAATAGATTATATGAATAGTGAGTAATTGATCTGTGAGATGGGGTAACAGTTGATGTAAAGTACATTTAATTGGGGTCTCAGAGAGGAAAGAGAGAATGAGTCAGAAGAATATTTGAGGAAAAAAATGACAGTTTCCAAAATTTGTTGAAAAACATAAATGTATAGACCTAAGAAGCTCAGTGATCCTAAGTGGAATAAATAGAAAACTATTATCTGGAAACATCATAGCCAAACTTTTGAAATTTAATGGTTGATTGATTTAGATGGAGCATGAGCTGGGGGTGGGTGGGGGGAGAAGGGCAGAAGGAGAGGGAGAATCCCAAGCAGACACTCTTTTGAATGTGGAGCTGGACCCTGGACTTGACATCATGACCTGAACCAAAACTAATAGTTGGGCACTTAACCAACTGAGGTGTACAGGTCCCCCCAATGCAATATTTTTTAAAAGGAAATTGCAAACCAATCCTAAAATCTAAAGGAAATATATAGGACCTAGACTAGCCAAAACAGTCTTGAAAAAGCAACAAAAATGAATCAAGTTGGAGGATTTCATTAACTGACTTCAAGCTTTATAAAGTTATTAACACAGTATGAATTTGGTATAAGGGGGTAGACACATCAAAGACACATCAGAACTGATTTGCAGTTAAGTTTTAACAAAGGAGCCAAAAGAATGTTTGCACACATGAGTCACACTATGAATCTGAAGGCCAAGGGAATGTCTAAAGGGTGATTTGGAAATGTATAACCTTATATGTATATAATTTTTGCCACATATAAAAGACACATTTGGAAAAATTCAAAGGGCAAGGCAGAACTATACTCATTAACTTTGGGGATTAAGGATATATTGAGTATGATTTATTGATTAATTTAAAAATGGCCTTTACTTTCACCTTCTCTCTACCTCTGCCCTGGGAATGGCACCCAGTCGAAACATTTGGAGGCACTGTACTTTTATAAATTTAGCAGCTGAAATCTGAAATGCTTTGGGATTGGCTGAATCTAGTTGGAATGAAGATGGTCTCTACTGAGTTGATGAGAAACATTTATTTGAATCATTCCAGCACACATGGTGTGTTGGCTGTGACATGGCTCTCAACCAGAATGCAAGTTTGCAGTCGGCTTAATTTGTGACAGTCAGTACTGCAAAATCTTTAGCTTAGCACCTTATAAAAAAACAAATAAAGCCAACAAATAAAAAGCTTCCACGTGTGCCTGTGTTGCTTTATACTTGTAACCCTTTTAGCCTTGGTCTTGTGTATGCGGCATTGACTTCAGAAAGAGATCCTTCCTCCTGCCTTTGTCTTTGGAGCCTCAGTCTCTCCTCTAGGACTGAGAGTAAACCTCTGTGGTAGGGTTCAGTAAGGGCTTTTATAGCTGCATCATTTGAAATTAGATGATTGAGTCCCTTGATTTGGAATGTAATAATATTTTAGCATGGCCATTTCTCTTTGCAATTGAGAATTTGAGGTTGAATTTTAAAAAATTCCCCCTTGTGGAAAACTTGTATGCCATCTAGCAATCAGTCACAATGAACTATATTTATGCTATATACGCAATATATATATATAAGCATATTATGTATGCGTATATATTTTTATGATATAATAGATAATATAAAACACATACATTTAATGTCTATATATAATGTAAGATAGAATTATATGGTCTGATAACATATACAATATATTTAAAAATATGTGTATAAATAAAATGTTACTACGTAATATTTCTCTAAAATATGAATATAAAGAACACAACATTTATATACAATGTTATTAGATGGACCAAGGGAGCCATCCCTACTCTGGGCACCTTGGTGTGTGAAGTGGAAGAAGCTTCTCTCACTTACCAATCAGTCACACTTACGGACGACAGCAAAGCCCAGAAATGCCTATCTGCAGTTGCAGAAATGATACTCCACCTCCCTCACAACTGTGGAGATTGAAATCCTGGCCCCAAAAGTGGAGCTTGGAGATTTACAAATCAAGTGATACTCTTTTTCTTTCCATCTTTCCTCCCAAGTCCTTGCAGCCTGTCTGAGAAGAGCATGGGCAGAGTTCTAGAGCATTTGAGGAAGTGGGACAATCCCTAGGGATTACTGAGGCCACTTAGATTATGGTCCTCTCCAGTGGGGAACAGAGTCATTTTACCTTCGAATAATTAAGCAGCATAAATATAACTTATTTTTTGTTACTTAAGCAGTGAAGTAAGATGAACACCCTCTCTATTCTCAGCCTCATCTAGCTCCAGCAGGTGTAAAGAGGAGTTTGATTGCACTAGCGAATGCTTTCCTTTGTCACCGTCTCACTGTGAGTGACAAGATGAGGCCATGTGTGCACTGTTTGGGGGCTGCGGGTGCCGTTCTCCAGGGTTGTCTACACGGGAGTCTTAGGTCTTTTAGGGTTGAGGTCTTTTAACTTGCCAGGTGTAAGCAAATAGCAACGATTAATTACTATATGCTTGTTTCCTCCTTTTTTAAGCAAAAAGGAAAATTAATAAGCTGATAATGGTGACTACTACTGCTATAATAAAGTAATACATTAGCTAATATTGTTTCCTGCGAGTACTATACGTTATCATGTAATAACGTTCTCACAGCAATACTAATGCCAACACACTTTATTAATAAATCTTACTCGTTGCTTCTATACCTGGCTCTCTTATTTTCCTGATGCAGCTTCCTTTCTTTTGTTTTATTTTTCCCCCACAATCTGACATCTGGATTTTCTTCTGATTCATTATAGAAGAGTCATTTCTGGATTTTTTTCTTTTATCCTTCCTTGCTACTCTTTTTAACTCATTTTTCATCTTTCTATTCCTTATATATTCTCCTTCAAGTACATTTGGCTTTTCTGATTTGAAACTTATTTTGAGGGTTATACCACCTAGGGAACCCCTGTGAGGTTGTTATTGCCAGTCTGTGGCTCAGAGAAGCCTTCAAAAAAAAAAAAAAAGTATTTCTGGCCTGAATGGTTTGGCTTTCCTTGCCTTTTTTTTTTTTTCCTCCTGGCTCCAATGGACAGAGAATCTTTGATATAATGAAGGCAAACATTTGAAGATCGTGGACTTTACCTTTCTAAAAGATCACTTCTGTGTATTGATCACAGCTCAGACTCCCATGTTGCTACTATGCGCTACACACAGCAGAAATCCCAAGTATCTTCCCCCCCCCATCACTTTTAATAAATAAGGAGACTGAGCACAGCCTGAGTCCCTAACTTGCCCGCTGAGCCCTGGAGAGGGAACTGCTGTCTGACTCCGCATAACGTTGTCTGTCTGTCGCACCCCATCCTCTCTGATCTCCAGTGGCTTCGGACCACGGTCTTCTCCTGAGAGGCTTGCAGTCTCTGGAGTGAGTCAGAATTCCCAAAGTCATGCCCGAGGCTAAGCTGAAAGTGCTGGCAAGAAGGAAAGTTATAAAGCTGTTTTCAAAGAAACAGGAGACTGTTTTCTATTCTGTTAGCAGAAAATGGATGGGGAGGTGCAGTCTGAACATTCCTTGAGCCTTTGTAGTAGAGTAGTTGTGGTATGTCGGGGTATAGAGGTTCAAAATCTGAACAACCAACAGTATTTTCATTTATTTATTCATTCATTCATTCATTCATTCATTCATTTATTTATTTATAGCTAGCAAGCCTGTGAATCTGTGAGGTTGCGTACAATGCAGAAATCCTGGGCCGCCTTCAGGGTACTTGGAGAGAGTACTTATCTTAAGAGTTAACATTTATTATGATAATTTACAGTAGAGATGAGTTTCTGTAAAGGATTCTGAGTGTCTGTTAAGTGTTGTTTGGAGAGCGTTAGAGACCAGGATCTGATCAGGGACATGGGCGGAGCTGTTTTAAAAGGATAGTACTTTTGCCTGAGGGGGTCTGATTCTGTTTTGATTTCTAACCCACGCATTAGACCCTCCAAATCATAGCAAGTCTATAGCCAGCAAATAATCATTATTTTCACAGATATTCTACAATAAAGATAAAATGCGGGGTGCCTTGGTGGCTCAGTTGGTTAAGCATCTGCCTTTGGCTCAGGTCATAATCCCAGGGTCCCAGGATTGAGTCCCGTGTCAGGCTCCCTGTTTGGCAGGGAGCCTGCTTCTCCCTCTCCTTCTGCCTGTTACTTGCCTTCCTTGTGCTCTCTCTCTCTGTCAAATAAATAAAATCTTTAAAATAAAATAAAGATAGGGGCACCTGGGTGGCTCAGTTGGTCAAGCAACTGCCTTCGGCTCAGGTCATGATCCCGGAGACCCGGGTTCGAGTCCCACATCGGGCTCCCTGCTAGGCTGGAAGCCTGCTTCTCCCTCTCTCAAGCTCCCCCTACTTGTGTTTCCTTTCTGGCTGTGTTTCTCTCTGTCAAATAAATAAAATCTTTAAAAAAAAATAAAATAAAGATAAAATGAGGACCAGTGTAACATAGAAATGAATATGCTTACTTGCATATATATTTATACCTATGTGTTTGCGTGTAAACACTCACCCAAACACACACACACACATATGTAGACCACTCAAATCCTCTGAGAAGTGCTAATACTCTTACTAGAATGATTTCTAATTATTAGATACCCATGAGTAATGAAAGAAGCACGTTGCCCTCTCCCGGCCGTCTTCCACTGCACGCTGTCATGCTGCACGCACGTGTTATTAAGTGCAGTAGGGCAGGCCCGTGTTAAACAGGTATCACTCTTCAGTTTTTCTGGGAGACAGAGGCTTAGAGAGATTAAGGAATAGCCCAGTGGGACAGAGCTTCCCAGAGTGAGAGGCAGTATGAGTCCAGCTCTGTCCCGTGAGGTGCTGGCTTTCTTTGTTAAGCTCACTGCCTCCTTTCTGTTGACTCCCATTTTTGACGAAGTTTCCTGTGGCCCAGCTGCTCATCTCAATGACCTTACCAATTCTGTTGTATTCACTTTTCTAAAGCTTTCTCACTTCTGTGCCTGTCCTTGGGCTCACTGGAGCCCATCTCCATTAATTTTCTTTGTGTTTTCCAGCTTTGGAGACATGCTGTCCTTCACCCTGACGGCCTTTGTTGAGCTGATGGACCATGGAATAGTGTCCTGGGATACGTTTTCAGTGGCATTTATTAAGAAGGTAATGCAGACTGTGCTTTTCTAAGGCTGAAATTACTTTCATATTATTGTGCTTTGAGGATATTGTGTTGTTGTTGCTTCCTTTAGTTTCTTTGTGTTAAAAGTAGGTGCGGTTGTTGGGAGTATTATGGATGTGGGGTTCTGGGCACCTAAATCCTACGTGGAGATGACATTGTCCCTGCACCAGGATCATCAGGGCTGGCACGTTGAGAACCTACAGTCCAGGGAAATCAAGGTGTCATGTTGTTAACACCACAGAAGTGGTCCCTGTGGATTCCCTGTCCACAACTCGGTTGCTTTCAAGACCTAAGTAGGGTTCCTTCCATTCTTAAACCATCTGCCCTCAATCGGGCACTCAGGGAATGGGAAGGAGGCAGAGCATATTGAGTTCTTACATACCTGAGTTTAAAGCAGGGATGTAAAAGAAGGGGATGTGCTTGGGTTCATCTTCTTAGATTAAGCCCACTTACTTGTAGTCACAGTGCAATACATGTCTCTGGGATCAGTGCCTCTTTCTTTAGGAGGAAGCTAATAAAGGGCTGGAAAAGGTGGACATGGTGTGGGAACAGCTCCCACCATTCCCTGTAGTTGCATTGTATAAAGACATATTTGCAAACTTAAAATTCTGTTTACAGTCTTTGAACAACAAGTAAATACTCTGCTTTGATAACTCCTAAATATGACTTTACATCATGGATTATTACTATTATATACTAATTTATATTTATTTAATTTATATATTTTAATTTATATTTATATAATTATTTATATTATTATTTATTAATTTAATTTATTTTTCCTCTCTCTGTAATTGTGAAATGGTTTATAAGAATATTGGCATTTTTCTTCCTATTGTATTGGGAGCAAACAGATGTTTGGAATTCATTAATTTATTTTATAAGTATAGATTTCTGGGAAGGGTTGTTTAAAATAAAGACTTTCAGAGAATTTGCACAAAAGCTGAAAAGTCAAAAGCAAAATCCGGAGGAGTCCCTTGAGTTTTTTGAACCTTTTATATCAAAATCATGTAGACTTATAGAAAAGTTTTATAAAATAGTACAGAATGTTACCATATGGCCTTCAGTCAGCTTCCCGTAGGTTAACATTTTGCATAATGACGGTACAATAAACAGTGGTGTGACATCATTACCATTTTTATTTTGGTTTCACCATACTGATGTCCTTTGTCTGGTTAAGGACCCGAACCCGAATCCAACATTGCATTTAGTTGTCAAGCTTCCTTAGTGTCTTCCAATCTGACAGTTCCTCTGTTTTTCCTGGTCTTTCATGACTTTGACTGTTTTGAAGAGTACCAGTCAGTAATTTTGTAGCATGTCCCTCAATTTGGATTTGTTTGGTGTTTGATGGTCAAATCAAGGTGATGCATATTTGGCAAGAATACCAGAGAAGTGATATTGTGTCCTCGTCGGCACGTTGTACTGGGGTGTGTGATGTCGGTATGTGTTAGTAATGGGATGTTGACCTCACAGTGAAGTCACTCTTTCTCCTTTTGAAGTTAATCCGTATCTTGAGAGATGTACTGCCCTGAATTGAAGGGTACAGGAAAGCCCTTAGTCAGTTGAGTGAGGTGTTGGAAATGGAAGTCCCACAGATGGGATGCTTGTACCATGTTGCCTATGTATTTCAGACAAGAGCTGATTGGGAACCCAGGGCCTTCTCAAGAGACCTCTGAATTCTCTTTCCTTATGTAAGGGCATAAAGCCAAAGGAGGTAATTAATCGGAAACACTAGAAAAGAAAGCCTCTTTTTGCCTGTGTTTGTATGTATATCATTGGTATGAATTGCTGAAGAGAAAAGAAACAACTGCAGATGAGAAGCCAAGGAAACGAGAGCCGTAGATTACAAATGCAAAGGACAGCAGTGGGCTGTCCTTCTAGGCTAAAAGCTCTCGAGAAGTAAGTTCAAATCTGAAGATACTGGGCTTTGTGGATCTTTCAACAAAAATTTTAACTCATTCTGGATTTACAACAGGTCTTTCTTTCCTACATCCAAATCACCTCCCTTGTGTGTTGTTAGAACCCGTTTTGCTCTGAAAACAATGCTGTCCTAAGTGAGAATGACTTGAAGTTGTGTTGTGCTTTCATGCATAATCTCTCTCTCTCTCTTTTAAAATATTTTATTTATTTATTTGACATAGAGAAAGAGAGGAAAGGGCACAAGCAGGAGAGGGGCAGAGGGGAAGGAAGAAGAAGACTCCCCATTAAGCAGGAAGCGTGATTCTGGGCTCCACCCAGGACCCTGGGATCATGACCTGAGCGGAAGGCAGACGCTTAACTGACTGAGCCCCCCAGGCGCCCTCATCCACAATCTCTCTTTTGCTTTCACAGCAGTCCTTTCCAGGACAGAACAGGCTGTCTTGCTAGCCCTGCCTGGCCAGGAGGTGAGGATGTAGTTAATGACTTCGGGAGGTTAAGTGATGACATTGGGTGTGGGGTGTCATTGGTCCTTGGTTAAGGGCTCCTTCCCCCATGTCATGCATGGTGGAAAAAATAGCTTCTGAAGACTTGTTGAACCAGCATCGCCTCTGTTCAGCCCTCCCTGACCTCACTGGTATGGAGTTAAGTGATTTCTTCTGCTCTCCATTCTCCTTGGATCCTGTGTGTGCCCTTGTGCTAACACTTACCACATTCTGTGGATTCTTTGTTCTTTTTACTGGCTCCCACTAGACCATGAGTCCCAGGAGGCTGGGACCACAGCTTTCCATGTGACTTTATCCTGGGGGCCTGGCACAGAGTAAGAGGTTAATACATTTCTGTAAAATGAATGAATGAAATTTGTTTTGGAAGCATTTTTTTAAATGCTAGCACTTGAAGAAGAGAAGGAATATAGTGACATCATATTTAAATATATTTCAAGTCAAATTTTAGTCATAAATGGAAAGAAATCACAAAACTGTCTTCTGGTAAATGATGTGAGAGGGGGTTAGAGAGAATGACAATAATTTAGTATCTGACTACTTAAGAAAATGGTTTTCACTCCCTGAAATTTATATATATATATATATAACAACTCAAGGAAACAAAGACTAGCAGTCTTGGCAGTTGAAATAAAAAATTAAATATTTTCTCAAAAGGCAGTACGTTTAATGAATCTATATTCTCCTGGTCCTTCTCTTTCCTTTGCATTGCTACTTAGATCTCAGTCCCTTATGTGAATCTGAAAAATGGTCATCAGATAATGACTTTATAATGGATAGTTTTCGTAAACTTAACTTTCTTTATTTATTAACGGTTCAAATTCAGCATTTAGATAACCCAGGAATTGTATGGAAGGAACTGTCTTTTATTTTTTTAATTTTTATTGATCGATTGATTGATTTGACACAGAGAGAGAGAGAGAGAGAGAGAGAGAGAGAGAGAGAGAGAGACTGTGAGATAGGGAACAAAGCAGGGGGAGTGAGAGAGGGAGAAGCAGGCTTCCCACCGAGCAGGGAGCCTGATGCGGGGCTCGATCCTGGGACTCTGGGATCATGACCTGAGCCGAAGACAGACACTTAACCACTGAGCCACCCAGGCGCCCAGGCAACTGTCTTTTATCTCAGCTTTAGATAGTTGAGAGGAGCTTTATCTCAACAAAACTCAACTAGGAAATGCACGGACAAAAGATGTGGTCCAGATCTGGCTTCCTATTAATGCCAAATTCATATCACTTTAGAGAAATATTTTTTTCCTTGCCAGTCCCTGTCTTCTTCCTTACCGTCTGTTTTCTTATGTGCAGCTCTAGGTTCTAGTTTACAAACTTTGTCTGCAATAAATAACATCATTTCGCTATGTGGAATCCCTTGATGCCAGTATCTAATGTTGCATTTGCAAGACTTGCTGCTTCAGGAGAGGGTATGAAGTATGGAGAAGAAAGAAAAGAAAAGAAAACAAAACAAAGTCAACACAAAAAGCTAGAACATTCTGTATTACGATTTGGTTTTCTCTAGCCAAGTATAACACCAGTGCCTTTTCTTGGAAGGAGGGTTTCATACAAATGCTCTTGCATCCTCAGCCCTGTGCAAGGGTTTGGTCCACCCTACCGTGTTCTCCAGGCCTGGACAAATAGCCAGCCAGTTCAGTGTAGAGACTAGTAATTTTTACCCCTTAAAAACTTGAGAGATTGATGGTCCGCTGCCCAGATAATTTAAAATACGGCAGTCAAGCGCACGTTCTCTGTGGTTCTTTCTAGTTTTGATAGCATGGAAGAATTTTAAGATCTCATTCTAAGTTATTCTAAGAAGTGTTTATGTGCTTTTAACAGTTTGGGTCATTGATGCATACACTGTGATGCCCCTGAGCTTCATAGAAGCCATGCAAATACTCTCGCTTATTTAGGTAACGTTTTTAAATGATTGAAAACATGCAGAGGTAGTATATTATTGCTATCTCTTATTCCCTCTTCTTTCTTGTGGTACAGACTTACTTTCATGCAGCTGTGTTTCCCTTAGCCTGGCTCACGTGCATCAATTGGCCAAAAGGGCAATCAGGGAGCCAGGAATAATCAGGAGGCAAAGAAAGTCATTATTTATTTTCTTGAGTGGCGAGGGATGGCAGGAGACAATAGAAAGAACCTGAAAATCTTGAATGCTTTATAACTATGCTGAGATAGTTTTCAAAATAGACATAGAAAATAACATCTGTATTTTGGCGAATTTGTATGTGCACTAATAAGGAGCCCATCCACAGTCATTATGTTCACTCCGTTAGAGCTGTTTCCTTGGTTATAAGTACTCATTAGATGACAATATTGGGTGATTTAAATGGCTGGCTAAAACAACTGACGCATAAAGACAAAAGATAGAAGTTAGTTTAAAAATGCCACTTAGTGGGGTGCCTGGGTGGCTCAGTCGGTTAAGCATCTTTCTTCTGCTCAGGTCAGGATCCCAGGGTTCTGGGATCAAGTTCCACATCGGGCTCCCTGCTAGGTGGAGACTTCTCCCTCAGGTTGAGGATCCCCACTGCTTGTGTTTTCTCTCTTTCTCTCATTTTGACAAATCAATCAATCAATCTTTAAAAAATAAATCTTAATAAACAATTCTGTAGCTAGTATTAGCCGAAGAATTGTACATAAGTCTCTAATGATTTGCATCCCCACCAGTACTCAGTGTGTTCAACAAAATGCTGCTTCTGTAACCTGCATTAGGACTGTTGAAATGATAGGTTCCATATATCACAAAAGAGGTGAGGTAATAGGAAGGATTATTTTTAAAGAATATTTTGATGAAGGTAAGGGATTAGTGTTATGGGTGAGAAATATATAGAAGTGGCAAATAGAAATGGAATATGTATGTGGAATTCAAATATGCCTGAGATAAAGCAAAGACCATGAACTATTTTACCAACATTGAGCAAGGCCCTTGGGAACATGACTGCCAATAGTTTGTAGAGAACTTTAAAACCCATTAGTGGAAGGTGTACTTTGTATCAGAAAATATGGAGAGTTCTGGTTGGAAATTTTGAGAAAGGAAATAGTATCAAAAGGAAATTTGTGAAAGTAGAAGATAAAGTTGTATTAGAGGGAATCTTGAATAGAGAGGAAAGTGAATATGCTATCTTAGGGATCCAGGAACAAGTTGGACCCTGGGCCAGTGTTGTGCTTGTAAACCTGAATGTGTACCAAAGGGGAGACATCACAAATGTGTTCATGGGAACAGAGCATAGGGGACTGTGAATCACTACTAATGATTATGGCAAACTTGGAAAAAGGTGATTAGTGAGAAAGGATTAAGAAGACAGTGAGATTGGTTTTCACACAATTTAATTTTAGGTTTTGTTGGAATTTGTGAATGGAACTATACTTTTGGATGCCAAGAATAAACAATTAATGTACTTCGTAACAAATGCCTTTTTTATCTCTTGGTCTTTGTTAGACTATAAGGTCCTTGAGATCAACATCCTGGGGGTTTTGCTCATTTCTCTATTTGTAGATCCTAGGACAGTGTCAGCCTGTTCTGTGGACCCAACCGATTCATATTATTTGGATGAGTGAGAAGAGGGTGTGAAGGCTGCAGAGTTGGGGAGGGAGTTTGATAGTTGGCTCACAGGTAGAAGATTCTCCATGGAACCTTAAAGGTACTTTCACTTTGGGGACAAGGACAAGAAAAGGAGTGTGGAAGATGGCATGAGTGCTGAGAAAATCAGAAGTATTATCAACAAACTTCTGTGTGAGTTCTTCAGTTTTAAAAAAAGTACCAGGAATTGTGCTGGGATAATGGAAAATGGTGGAGGGGGTGTTAGTGAGGAAGTTGAGGAATTGACATTCTGTGGAGCAGAGGTCTAAAGAAGTATTAAACCATGAGCTCAGGATGAGGGTAATTGGATTTTTGTCAGAAAAAAATGGCCTTAGCTTGGTAGATTTGACAGAGGGGAGCAGATTGTGAGGAGTAAGGTGAAGACTTGCCAAGGATTGTAAACACATTGGAGAAGTTTATTAGCCATGAAAGGAGCTCAAGCAGCCCTTTGAGAATCTTAAAATTCTCATACTCTTCCTGTACTTTATGTTATAAAATAATATCTTTTTGGAATATAAAAAATCATCCTATTGCGATACTATACTCGTTTCTGTCCTGTATTTCCCACCCCTGAGATCCGGATATATCTGGGGGTAGAGAGGATATTGGGGTCTGTGTTAGCTACCCTTACTTCCCCCAGGGAGTCATTAGCTAGAAACTAGTGGAGATGGTAACTGTAGTCGCCATGGGCACCTTTGCATTTTATCTTGTCCAAAGATGGAGGGGGGGGGATGAGAAGAAGGGGTCGATGGGACAGAAGAAAGGAAGAAATCAGCGTCGCTGGGGGTGAGGGTGGGGGCGGCGAGGAGAGAACAATGTCAATTTGTCATGGAACCAAATTATTTAGCTTTTAAGAAAGCAGTCATTATGTTGATGTAATAACAGCCTTTTAGTGTGAGTTGTCAACAGACAGTAATAACTTTTAATGAGGTCTCTAAAATAAAACCTTTATGGTACCCATGTGTTTGGGTTACCGTGATCCATGATTCTAACCCTTATTTTACTTCCCTCTTACGTTGTAATTTATTATGTTTGAAGCCTCAGTGATTAATTCCTTAGGGCATGTATTTTAGTGCTTAAGCTATTATTTTAACTTTTAGCACTGCTAATTTAAATGTTTTCCTATTTGCTAAACTCGTGATGAGAAGAATTTATTTTAACCATAAGAAATTGGAAGAACGGGGGAAAGAATGTTTCATTGTGGAATAACAAGGAGAGTAGCCAGTGACTGAGAAGTTGCCAGTTCTATTGTGTTGACAAGTGTGATTTGTGGGAGTCCCTTAAGAATGTAACAGGGTCATAATATGAACATAAAAATCATGCATTGTGTGGGTGAAGGAGTAGCCTGGGAATGGAAGGGAATGGCTATTAGCCTATGTTGAAATTATTGCCTCAAAGAAATACAGGAGTCCTTACATTGTATGTGTTGAAATCATCTGCCCTTGGAAGCTAAAACCCAGAAGAAAAATCCCAGAAAAACCAGACAATAATTCCATGAAGCTGTCGCCTTTTTTGTATGGCTTATGTTGAATTACAGAAATAAGAGATAAAGGGTGCTTTGTAATAATATAAGCAACCATCGCTGACTTGATGCATTTCTTAACAATTCTGCTGTAATTCCAGATACTTTTCATCCTGTGTCTGGTGATTCTGAAGTGAGCTCCTGGTTTCCTTGACTTACACTCTTCTGTACTTTTATGCTGTGTTTCCTGTGAGTGGTCAATTGTGTCTTCCTTGGATTTTCAGATAGCAAGTTTTGTCAACAAGTCAGGCATGGACATTTCAATCCTGCAGCGGTCCTTGGCCATTTTGGAGTCAATGGTGCTCAATAGCCACGACCTCTACCAGAAGGTGGCTCAGGAGATCACTATTGGCCAACTTATCCCACATCTTCAAGGGTAAGCATGCAGTTGCCTCCTGTGCGGGAAGGGGAAGTGATTCTGGTAGACAACCACCATAAGGCCCTGAGAAAGTTTTTCGATTGGTTTGATTAAACATGTAGAAAAGGAATCTTGACTTGGCATCTAACCACATGATGCACTGTACCCATCCCCCACCACACTGATGGCACGGGGACTGGCCCCTTGGGGTGGGAGGCTGGGATCCCATGCCTGTTCTTGGCACCCTTCTGTCTCCAGTGCCTGGCTTTTTGTAGACAGTTTTGATGAAAATCGGTAGATACTGGTGGAGTTTTACTTTTAACATCATACGACAATTTGCTGTCAAGTTCTCAACAGTGTCTTTCCTTTATCATTAAAAACACTGTTTTCCAAACTGAGGGACTTGGAGGGAGGGGGATGGAGGGATGGGAGAGCCTGGTGGTGGGTACTGGGGACACCTAAAGCGTGGAGCACTGGGTGTGGGGAATGGGGAATGAATCTTGGAACACTGGAAAAAAAAAATTAACAATAATACAAAAAAAAGACATTGAGAAAAAAACCCCCAGAAAACAACAAAAAAAAACCACACTGTTTTTGGGCGCCTAGGTGGCTCAGTGGGTTAAAGCCTCTGCTTTTGGCTCAGGTCTTGGGATCGAGGCCCGCATCGGGCTCTCTGCTCAGCAAGGAGCCTACTTCCTCCTCTCTCTCTGCCTGCCTCTTTGCCTACTTGTGATCTCTCTCTGTCAAATAAATAAATAAAACTTAAAAAAAACCCAGTGTTTTCTGGGATCCCTGGGTGGCTTAGTCGTTAAGGATCTGCCTTTGGCTCAGGTCATGATCCAGGAGTCCCGGGATCGAGCCCTGCATTAGGTTCCCTGCTTGGTGGAAAGCCTGCTTCT